>JAXIVJ010007505.1:0-57500 GCA_036785665.1 Chirona hameri | reverse complement strand
GCAATGCGACGTATTGGTGAGAAAGCATATCCAGGGCATAATACTAAAAAAAAATCCACCGCTACGGTTCCAGTCTTGAGCTTCAAAAATATTACAAATTGTATAGGCTGATTCCAAATTGGTGTCGCTGGTTCCAAAGTTGATATGGCAGTTTGCTAACTCCAGCTCCTAAAAATTGGTAGGCCCATGCCATACCTGTCATATTGCATTTTCCATCCTTGTAAACGTGCCTTTCATCCGTTTTGTTTTGGCCCTTTCACACGCTTGGGAAGGGGCCCTTTCAACGCTCGGGAAGGGCCCTTTCGAGGCGCCGCACCCCCGGGACGAAATTACGTGCCTGCTTGTGAACACATTTTAGGTTTATTCAATGCAGTCATTCTATTTTTGCGAGATGCAAACATACAAATAGGGCCATAATTGGGGCAAAGGCAAAACTTACCAATGGCCATTGGGTCTTCTTCCTGAAGGACATGTCTGCTGCCTCCCTCATCGTGGCTGGCCATTTGTCTGCTCACACTGACCTTGCTGTGTGTGTTTGTCCTCAGAACAATCCGTGCCAGCAGATGGTCTTCTTCCTGAAGGACACGTCTGCGGCCGACCTCAGCGCGGTCATAGAGTTTATGTACAAGGGCAGCGTGAACGTGGCCCAGACGCAGCTTGCCAGCTTCATCAAGACGGCAGAGATGCTGCAGATCCGAGGACTCAGCGGGGAGGACGAGAAGGTGAGAGGCTTGTTGAAACGATGCCCTATAGTTTAATGAAGTGAAGTGGTACTACTAGTTACAGACCTGTAAGTAAATTTAGTTTGTTAAATTTTATGTGATACTAAGTGCAATGTCAACTTCAGATTAACACTTGCAGCGTGCATTTTTGAACAGCTTTTCATTACATCCTGATGGGCGCCAAGCAGGGTTGGCAATTTACTTTTTTTTGCTGGTATGCTGAGTACATTTTCTTGGAAAAATTGAGTACATAATTACAGGTAGTAGTATATTCATGGTAATAACTGTGAGGGTGGGAATTTTACTTTTGGCTGGTAGCGAAGTACATTTTCTCAGAAAAAAATAGTACATAATTACAAATAGGATTATATTCATGGCAGTTACATATTAGGCTGTATGGTAATAAAGGGCCCAAGAGACAATGCTATGTGCCCTAACTAGTACACAGCAGTAGCAGGGTACTAGGATTGCTTTGGAGCTGGAGTGCAGAGTGGAAAATTCTGGCTAAATAAACATTAAGAGCGGAAAAATTCAACCCAAATAACATATGTACTCCGGTTTTATTAATATCCAATTACCTGCTCACCAGAATTAGTTATTAGGTACCTATGCCAATTATTACCCATCTTTCCCTACACAGGCTGTCCCCATTATTACATCCATTAATCAGTGAGGATTCCAATTATCCAATACATTTTAAAATAAGGAGTTGAAAATCCCAGTAAAACTCGGGAAAGAGCGGAAAAACAGTATCCATAGGGTGTCGTTTCCCACCCAAATTTACCAATGCTAGGACACTGGGCAGTCGAAAACTGAAGAAGTACTTTAGTACGTAGGTGACCAGAAAACCTGTATTTTTAACCTTCGGTGACCAACAAGCCACTAACCTGTTACAAGACGACAAATTGAAATGCCTGGAACACGGTGTGGTACGAACAAAATACTCAAGGCCAAGGCTTGAGGCCCAAATAATCACGGTCATGAAATCGAAATACGTTAATGGCGCATCATAGTCGCAAAACATGAGAGAGCGCGCGGAGCCAAGACTTGCGGTGTAAATAGTGTTGTCCTCACGAAATGTGCCCGGTGTGGACACGGACCAATCGGCGTTGAGCTCCAGTTGAGAGTTGCCGAGAAGCAACTGAGAAGAGCGCCGAGTATATCTTAGACGGTGTTATACGACCTCTTTCACGTAGCGGATGCTCTTGAATTTCAGTTTTTTGATAAGGCCGAACATTTTGCATTCATATTTAGTTAATTTAGACTAACGAGCCCGACTGATAGATATATCGGACATAAAGCTTCGCCGGTATGCACCTGGTGACCTGGTGTTTTAGACACTGAGTACAAGGATTCTCATTAGCTATTTACGCCTAAAAAAGGCGGTCGTCTTAACAAAAAAAAATGGTACCATTGGCATCAGGAAGGCAAGCACTTTCTTTTCATACCATTTAATTGATCATTTAATCTATTAAAATAATGATTATCTGCATAGTACTTGTTCTCAACGAACACCAAGTACCATGAGCTTTTCCAGCAAGGGAAAACGGTACTTGGTACACAAGGTATTCATCGAGGAAAGTACTCAGCAGTGTAATCTTGTGCTCATCTCTTCTGAAGGAAGATAAGAGACATTTTCGGCGCAGGACGTCTCGTGGCACGCTATTTTGATTTGTGTAGTGCTGTGTCGACGGCGGTGTGTGATTATTGAGTCAGATTGGTGGGTGCTTAGTTTCTTGTTTGTTTGTTTTTTTGGTATTTTTAACACCACTGACTGACGCTTTTCGAGATAAGCGACATGTACTCTGCCCTAAGGAAGAGCTGTGTTTTAACTTTGCCCCTACACCTACTCGCATGGTTAAGCATTTGCTAATGAGTTGTCTGGATTAACCCATAATTTGTGATCAGTTTGTTCTCAGACAGAAGACTGCATCATACATCATGTTTATATTTCAAACATAAATATGTTCATTTGAAACATGCATTGGAATAACACAATGTAGGCGCTGGCATTTCATCTTGCTGACCAAAGGTTTCAGTTTAGAGACACTTGGTTCTTGGAGGTTGGAAATCGTTTTCTGCTTGATGTCGCTCAATTTTTTCTCATTGATGTCTACTGTGCCTGGGAGCACAAATATTCATATGAGTTTGGCATGTTTCCTAAGAATATTTATTGCCTATTCAAAGAGTACAAAAAAGTTAATTCTTTCCAGTCACAATTCCAGAGTACAAAATCTCCTGGTGCCCCTGTACACCAGCAAACAGCAACTTTTCCAACCCTGGCGCCAAGTGACCTTAAGTAGTTGGTGCGATCAAAAACCCCAATCATCATGATCCACTACATCCTGATAATAAGGCAAATGGAGGACAACTCCGCCTGAGGATACAACACCTACACTATGCTTTTGGAGAGGCCTCCCATTCAGCATGAGAGTAAATTAATTTCAGAATGGTTGTAATTTTCGCAGCATACGATTTCAACTGTGAAAACTTGCACTGTTTGTACTACTGTTCGATGCACTCAACACTCCAGAGTATCCGCAATACGTACGCCACCGCTCTGTCCTCCACGGTTCGTTGGAAGGTGTCTGAGGGCTCAAAAGATGAGTCATGCCATTCGAAAGCTTACCTCATGAGGATCTCAGATATATAATATTTGTGAAATATGTTTAGTTTTTTTTCTTCTTCAAATGCCATTTTTGTCGAAATCTCCGAACTTTTCGGATGACCGATGCTACCGCTTACGTTAGGGCAACGAGGCTGGCAAATGGCATTTGTGCAAACTCGTTACAGCCTGCAGAACAACCTCCAACTGATAGCTGCACCTCGTGCTGCTGATATAAGCAACAATCACCAGCGATAGTGAATTGCCACCAATAGCTGCCCGGAACTGTGTTTTGGCCAAATGTGGGCGAACCTTGCATTGGAATGTGAAATTTCGAGTTCAGATGGTCGGCCCAGTCCACCTCAAAGACATGGAGCGAGGCCCAGTAGAGACCAAGCCCAGGAAAGGGTATACATTATCATGAGTTTCCGGGTATTTTTGCATTATTTAGCCTCTAACCAGCGTGGTGTATCGCTCCCGTTCGGGGCGCGCTGTCAGAGACTGTACCGATCCAGGTCAGCTGTCAGTCGGCTCGTGGTCGGGCGGCGGTGGCGTGTCAGCGCGCCGCGCCAACCGGAAGCCCCGCCAAGCACGCCGAGTGCGTACGACCTCTGGCGGCGCGCCCCGAACGGGAGCGTTACATCGCGCTGGTTAGAGGCTAAATAATGCAAAATACCTGGAAATTCATGAGAATTTATACCCTTTCCTGGGCTTGGTCTCTACTGTGCCTCGCTCCATGTCTTTGAGGAGGACTGGGCCGACCATCTGAACTCGAAATTTCACATTCCAACGCAAGGTTTCGGTAGTGGCAGCCCGGGTTCGAGTCGCTTCGGCGCTCGCTATTTGCTCCTGACCGGGGTGGTCTGCGGCCGGTGGCAGCGGTCGCACTCAAGGTCAGGTGACGTCAGTGAGCGGGGCGGACCGTGTCCAGGTATGTAGGGCACGTAAAACTTTCGTCTCTAAATTCTGCCGGCCAACAGGAATTGCGCGATCGGGTGGTGAGGTCAGGACCTGCGCAACAAGCTCTGCTTAGCGTGGGTCCTGGCCTCGGAAATCCATCCATACAAAAACATTCGGACTAAAAATAAAAAATAAAAATCGCCCACATTTTGCCTAAACAGTTCCGTAGGCGGCGGTCGGCGCTGCGCGGGCGGTTCGCGATGGTCGATCAGGCGTTCACGGGAGCGGGAGAGGTGAGCCGTGCGGCAGCTATTGAGGACAATTCACTATCGCTGGTGATTGTTGCTTATATCAGCAGCACGAGGTTCAGTTATCAGTTGGAGGTTGTTCTACAGGCTGTAACGAGTTTGAAAATATGCCATTTGCCATCCTCTTTTCCTTAACGTAAGCGGTAGCATCGGTCATCCGAAAAGTTCCGAGATTGCGACAAAAATGGCATTTGAAGAAAAAAACTCGACATATTTTTTTTTTTAATCAGGTCCTCATGAGGTAGGCTTTCGAATGGCATGACTCATCTGTTGAGCCCTCCAACACCTTCCAACGAACCGTGCCTCTACTGTGTGCGGCCTGTTTGCGGTAACTAACCTCTACTTCCCGTTCTGCCCGACAGTCGGCGCCACCTCCGCCTCCGTCACCGCGTCGCTCGGCGCCGGCCCCCGCGCCGGCCGCCGCCACTCCCCCCCACAAACGCCGCCGTCTCTCCGGCTCGGACGCCGCCGACCGGCGCTCTCCCGCGTCTCCAAACCAACGTCCGCGGAGCCCGACTCCTCCACCGGCGCCGCCCGGGCCTCCGCTGGCCCCTCTGCCGCCGCCGCCGCTGCCGCTGCCGCCGACTCAGGCGCCGGTCGTGATGCCGGAGCTGGCCATGGAGCCGCTGGAGCAGCACGGCGTGGTGATGGAGCAGCACCCCCCACCGCTGCCGCTGCCGCTGCCGGAGCCGGTCAAAGTGGAGAAGATCGATCTGACCGAGGAGGATGACGACGCCAGTCTGGACTCCACACTGTGTCACGTTGCCGAGTACGAGGGGGCCTATGATGGCTCCAACTCGGGCCTGGAGCAGATGCCGCTGCTGTCGGCCGCCGAGCTGGGAGGACGTGAGTCTGGCTGGCAGGGGAGGAGGGGATTGGGTGGGACGGGACGGGATCGGGGGGGGGGGGCGGGATCGAACGGGACGAGACCGCGATGAAACCGGGACGGGATTGGATGGGACGCTTTGGTATGTGCAGCTTTTGCGCCGAACAATATGCGATCGATTCACCCATTTGTTTTGCATCAGGCTTTTGTAAAAGTGTTTGCCCACTGGTTTGTTCTCATTACCTTGTGCATGTGTGTTGACTCTCTGCCTCCGCGTGTGTTTTCTACCAGCTTGCCCTGGCCATCTGCGTGTTGTCCGACTGCGTGTGCCTCATCCGCGTGTGTTTTCTCTGTATGCCCGTGTGTGCTGACGCCGTCTGTCTGTCCCCGTCTGCCCGTATGTTGGCAGTACCGCCGCTGGGCGCCGGGCCGTCACAGCACCCGCGGACTCCACACGGCCCTGGCGCGGGCCACGCCGGCGGCGGCGGGCCGGGCGGAGACGACGGAGCCAGCTCAGGTAGGCGCCCGGAGTCCGCTGTCTCAACCAGCCACCCCGCACACACCCACCCACGTACACACGGGGAGAACAGCCGTAACGCTGGACACGTCGTCCCGCACCGGACGTCTCCTGCTACTGGCGATGTAGGCCACACTGGCGCACTGTATCGCCTGAATAGCATGAAGTCCGGTGTTGGGACGTGTCCGGTGTTATGGTGGGTTACACACTGAAACACGGACACACGCTGCGCGCACTTAGAGGCCAGACCTGTATGAGTTCAGTCCATCGACTCGGTTAGCCCACATGGTCAGCCCTTGGGGTGCTGCTGATCACGATCAGTTTCCGCTGCCGGGCTGAATGTGGTGCACGTTTGATGAGTAGACGGGGTATGTTAAAGGGACACTCCCACCTTCCCAAAAGTTGTCAAATATACGCGGCTTGTGGTGCAAAATATGAAGTAATTGCTGCCGAACACGATTATGACATTTGTTTCTCGCAAATAGTGCTCAATTTCATAAAAAGTTAAGTTTTAATATTTGGGTTGATGACGTCATATTGAGCTCGGAGAGCTATACAGAAATCCTATACGCTGCCAAAATATGGCACAATTATTTCGATACAATTCTGGCGCTTTGAATACAAAACAAACCAATTACCAAACAAATTGAAACACGCAAATATCTCCAAGTCTAACCTTAAGTCGACTATCATCACCATTTGGTAAAGAGAGGTGACGTCATCGGCTTTAGACCCCTATTCAAATACACGTGGGGTTTATTCGTTACAATTATCCAGACCAAGCTCGAATTTCTTTTTGATTATACCTATGTGGTTGTTTTAACTGCTACCCTACTTAATTTCAATGCAAATCCAACATGGCTATCTCAACTCAAAACTAATGTTAAGGTGGGAGTGTCCCGTTAACTACGTACCAGACTTGCATCACAGCTGGCGTGCGGTGCGGCAGCGGACCTTGGTCGGCATCAGGCCCCGGACGGCCGACCACGTGGCGGTGTTATCTGAGTCCGTTGATTGAATTGAATACAAGTCTGGTACTCGGGACACGTCGCCCGCAGAGTGGTGCGGGCAGGCCGGCCGGCCGGCCCGGACTGGCTGGATCGGACGCAGGCTGTGGTTAACATCTTTCTAGATTTGTATTCAGATGGATTACCTGGCAGCAGTTTCCCCGATATGTTGTTCCAGTTTCCCGGGGGTCCAGTTTGTCCATGGTTGCCTGATGGTACATCAATACTTCCCAGCCGATTCGATTCTATCTTATGTTATCTTAAACAAAGTATTGCATGCTCTGAAAACATGTGGCCAATTATATCCGTGCGTTATCCTCAACCTCGCCGTTGAACTAAATTGTTACATGGTAATGGGAGTGGTCACGGGCCTGTCACATCCCGGGTTATGATTCCCCGCCCCGCCCCGCCCCGCCCCGCCCCGCCCCGCCCCGCCCCGCCCCGCCCCGCCCCGCCCCGCCCCGCCCCGCCCCGCCCCGCCCCGCCCCGCCCCGCCCCGCCCTGCCCTGCCCTGCCCTGCCCTGCCCTGCCCTGCCCTGCCCTGCCCTGCCCTGCCCTGCCCTGCCCTGCCCTGCCCTGCCCTGCCCTGCCCTGCCCTGCCCTGCCCTGCCCTGCCCTGCCCTGCCCTGCCCTGCCCTGCCCTGCCCCGCCCCGCCCCGCCCTGTCCCGCCCCGCCCCGCCCCGCCCCGCCCCGCCCCGCCCCGCCCCGCCCTGCCCTGCCCTGCCCTGCCCTGCCCCGCCACGCCCCGCCACGCCCCGCCCTACCTGCCCTGCCCTGCCGCCGGCCGGCCGGCCGGCCGCTCTGCCTGCGCCCTTGTGCGGCGTGTTGTGCGTGGCGTATGTGTAGTGTGGCGTGTGCAGCGTGTTATGTGTGTGGTGTGCGTGTGCGCGGGATGAATCGAAGGTCACGCATTCCCAGTGCAATCGCCGTCCCGAGTGCACTACACTGCGCTGTGGTGCATTACACTACGGTGTGGTGCATTTCACTGTGCTGTGGTGCATTCCACTACACTGCCGTGTCATAATACGTAATACCGTGCTGGACTCTGCGAAACTACTAGACTCTGCTAAGCTCTGTTGGACCCTGCTGGAATATGTTTCGGGTTCATTTTCGCCTCCGGTTGTGGTTGTGTTTCTCCTATGGACTCCATGAACGGGTTGTCGTCTGGCGACTCTGTAGGAGCCCGAGGCTGAGGGCCTCCGCCAGCATCGCCACCACGTCGTCACGACCACTCTCCATGCTCAGTAGGAGCAGAGCGCCGAATAGTCTGGGACGAAGAGTCTACTCAGTAGGAGCCGAAGTCTGGGCGGCGAGTCTGGGACGAATAGTCTACTCAGTAGGAGCCGAATAGTCTGGGCCGAATAGTCTACTCAGTAGGAGCCGAATAGTCTGGGCCGAATAGTCTACTCAGTAGGAGCCGAATAGGCTGGGCGACGAGTCTGGGCCGAATAGTCTACTCAGGAGGAGCCGAATAGTCTGGGCGGCGAGTCTGGGCCGAATAGTCTACTCAGGAGGAGCCGAATAGTCTGGGCGGCGAGTCTGGGACGAATAGTCTACTCAGTAGGAGCCGAATAGTCTGGGCGGCGAGTCTGGGCCGAATAGTCTACTCAGGAGGAGCCGAATAGTCTGGGCGGCGAGTCTGGGCCGGATAGTCTACTCAGTAGGAGCCGAATAGTCTGGGCGGCGAGTCTGGGCCGGATAGTCTACTCAGTAGGAGCCGAATAGTCTGGGCGGCGAGTCTGGTCCGAATAGTCTACTCAGTAGGAGCCGAATAGTCTGGGCGGCGAGTCTGGGCCGAATAGTCTACTCAGTAGGAGCCGAATAGTCTGGGCGGCGAGTCTGGGCCGAATAGTCTACTCAGTAGGAGCCGAATGGTCTGGGCCGAATAGTCTACTCAGTAGGAGCCGAATAGTCTGGGCGGCGAGTCTGGGCCGAATAGTCTACTCAGTAGGAGCCGAATAGTCTGGGCGGCGAGTCTGGGCCGAATAGTCTACTCAGTAGCAGCCGAATAGTCTGGGCGGCGAGTCTGGGCCGAATAGTCTACTCAGTAGGAGCCGAATAGTCTGGGCCGAATAGTCTACTCAGTAGGAGCCGAATAGTCTGGGCGGCGAGTCTGGGCCGGATAGTCTACTCAGTAGGAGCCGAATAGTCTGGGCGGCGAATCTGGGCCGGATAGTCTACTCAGTAGGAGCCGAATAGTCTGGGCGGCGAGTCTGGGCCGGATAGTCTACTCAGTAGGAGCCGAATAGTCTGGGCGGCGAGTCTGGGCCGAATAGTCTGGGCGGCGAGTCTGGACCGGATAGTCTACTCAGTAGGAGCCGAATAGTCTGAGCGGCGAGTCTGGGCCGGATAGTCTACTCAGTAGGAGCCGAATAGTCTGGGCGGCGAGTCTGGGCCGAATAGTCTACTCAGTAGGAGCCGAATAGTCTGGGCGGCGAGTCTGGGCCGAATAGTCTACTCAGTAGGAGCCGAATAGTCTGGGCGGCGAGTCTGGGCCGAATAGTCTACTCAGTAGGAGCCGAATAGTCTGGGCGGCGAGTCTGGGCCGAATAGTCTACTAAGTAGGAGCCGAATAGTCTGGGCCGAATAGTCTACTCAGTAGGAGCCGAATAGTCTGGGCGGCGGCGTACCGCCATCGGCGCCGCACAGCGCGGCAGGATGTGGTTGGGCACGTGGTCCGAGGTGTCCTCCGGGGCTGGTGTGGCACCAGTCTGCTACCTCTCCGGGGCTGGTGTGGCGCCAGTCCTCCGCCTCTCCGGGGCTGGTGTGGCACCAGTCCTCCGCCTCTCCGGGGCTGGTGTGGCACCAGTCCTCCGCCTCTCCGCAGCTGGTGTGGCACCAGTCCTCCGCCTCTCCGGGGCTGGTGTGGCGCCAGTCCTCCGCCTCTCCGGGGCTGGTGTGGCACCAGTCCTCCGCCTCTCCGCAGCTGGTGTGGCACCAGTCCTCCGCCTCTCCGGGGCTGGTGTGGCACCAGTCTGCTGCCTCTCCGGGGCTGGTGTGGCACCAGTCCTCCGCCTCTCCGCAGCTGGTGTGGCACCAGTCCTCCGCCTCTCCGCAGCTGGTGTGGCACCAGTCCTCCGCCTCTCCGGGGCTGGTGTGGCACCAGTCCTCCGCCTCTCCGCAGCTGGTGTGGCACCAGTCCTCCGCCTCTCCGGGGCTGGTGTGGCGCCAGTCTGCTGCCTCTCCGGGGCTGGTGTGGCGCCAGTCCTCCGCCTCTCCGCAGCTGGTGTGGCACCAGTCCTCCGCCTCTCCGCAGCTGGTGTGGCACCAGTCCTCCGCCTCTCCGGGGCTGGTGTGGCACCAGTCCTCCGCCTCTCCGCAGCTGGTGTGGCACCAGTCCTCCGCCTCTCCGCAGCTGGTGTGGCACCAGTCCTCCGCCTCTCCGCAGCTGGTGTGGCGCCAGTCCTCCGCCTCTCCGCAGCTGGTGTGGCACCAGTCCTCCGCCTCTCCGGGGCTGGTGTGGCACCAGTCCTCCGCCTCTCCGGGGCTGGTGTGGCACCAGTCCTCCGCCTCTCCGCAGCTGGTGTGGCGCCAGTCCTCCGCCTCTCCGCAGCTGGTGTGGCGCCAGTCCTCCGCCTCTCCGGGGCTGGTGTGGCACCAGTCCTCCGCCTCTCCGCAGCTGGTGTGGCACCAGTCCTCCGCATCTCCGGGGCTGGTGTGGCACCAGTCTGCTGCCTCTCCGGGGCTGGTGTGGCACCAGTCCTCCGCCTCTCCGCAGCTGGTGTGGCACCAGTCCTCCGCCTCTCCGCAGCTGGTGTGGCACCAGTCCTCCGCCTCTCCGGGGCTGGTGTGGCGCCAGTCCTCCGCCTCTCCGCAGCTGGTGTGGCGCCAGTCCTCCGCCTCTCCGCAGCTGGTGTGGCGCCAGTCCTCCGCCTCTCCGCAGCTGGTGTGGCACCAGTCCTCCGCCTCTCCGGGGCTGGTGTGGCACCAGTCCTCCGCCTCTCCGCAGCTGGTGTGGCGCCAGTCCTCCGCCTCTCCGCAGTTGGTGTGGCACCAGTCCTCCGCCTCTCCGCAGCTGGTGTGGCACCAGTCTGCTGCCTCTCCGGGGCTGGTGTGGCGCCAGTCCTCCGCCTCTCCGGGGCTGGTGTGGCACCAGTCCTCCGCCTCTCCGCAGCTGGTGTGGCACCAGTCCTCCGCCTCTCCGGGGCTGGTGTGGCACCAGTCCTCCGCCTCTCCGCAGCTGGTGTGGCACCAGTCCTCCGCCTCTCCGCAGCTGGTGTGGCACCAGTCCTCCGCCTCTCCGGGGCTGGTGTGGCACCAGTCCTCCGCCTCTCCGCAGCTGGTGTGGCACCAGTCCTCCGCCTCTCCGCAGCTGGTGTGGCACCAGTCCTCCGCCTCTCCGCAGCTGGTGTGGCACCAGTCCTCCGCCTCTCCGGGGCTGGTGTGGCACCAGTCCTCCGCCTCTCCGCAGCTGGTGTGGCACCAGTCCTCCGCCTCTCCGCAGCTGGTGTGGCACCAGTCCTCCGCCTCTCCGGGGCTGGTGTGGCACCAGTCCTCCGCCTCTCCGGGGCTGGTGTGGCACCATTCCTCCGCCTCTCCGCAGCTGGTGTGGCACCAGTCCTCCGCCTCTCCGCAGCTGGTGTGGCACCAGTCCTCCGCCTCTCCGGGGCTGGTGTGGCACCAGTCCTCCGCCTCTCCGCAGCTGGTGTGGCACCAGTCCTCCGCCTCTCCGCAGCTGGTGTGGCACCAGTCCTCCGCCTCTCCGCAGCTGGTGTGGCACCAGTCCTCCGCCTCTCCGCAGCTGGTGTGGCACCAGTCCTCCGCCTCTCCGGGGCTGGTGTGGCACCAGTCCTCCGCCTCTCCGCAGCTGGTGTGGCACCAGTCCTCCGCCTCTCCGCAGCTGGTGTGGCACCAGTCCTCCGCCTCTCCGCAGCTGGTGTGGCGCCAGTCCTCCGCCTCTCCGGGGCTGGTGTGGCGCCAGTCCTCCGCCTCTCCGGGGCTGGTGTGGCACCAGTCCTCCGCCTCTCCGCAGCTGGTGTGGCACCAGTCCTCCGCCTCTCCGCAGCTGGTGTGGCACCAGTCCTCCGCCTCTCCGCAGCTGGTGTGGCACCAGTCCTCCGCCTCTCCGCAGCTGGCGTGGCACCAGTCCTCCGCCTCTCCGGGGCTGGTGTGGCACCAGTCCTCCGCCTCTCCGGGGCTGGTGTGGCGCCAGTCCTCCGCCTCTCCGCAGCTGGTGTGGCACCAGTCCTCCGCCTCTCCGCAGCTGGTGTGGCACCAGTCCTCCGCCTCTCCGCAGCTGGTGTGGCACCAGTCCTCCGCCTCTCCGCAGCTGGTGTGGCACCAGTCCTCCGCCTCTCCGGGGCTGGTGTGTGGCACCAGTCCTCCGCCTCTCCGCAGCTGGTGTGGCACCAGTCCTCCGCCTCTCCGCAGCTGGTGTGGCACCAGTCCTCCGCCTCTCCGGGGCTGGTGTGGCACCAGTCCTCCGCCTCTCCGCAGCTGGTGTGGCACCAGTCCTCCGCCTCTCCGCAGCTGGTGTGGCACTGTGGCGAGAAGACTCGGCGCATTGGTGCTCAGTACATGCTCGCCTGGTCTCTGTCTGGAGCCGGCTGGGATTTGCTTGAGGCGTGCTAGTCTTTTCGTCTGTTTTCTTCTCCGTTAATAGCAGTACCGATACCATCAGTAATTCTGTGGTCCGGATTGCGTCTTGTGCAGTGGAGCTGTGTGTGCCAGAGTTCCTCGTTGCCCCGCTAGCTGCGGGTTTGATAAGCTGTTTGCCTGTGATTGGCGGACATCACTGGCCCGCAAGCGGCTGTCGGCAGCTGTGGAGGCCGCGCGTGTCGCGTGGGGCGAATATGGCGCCACCTGCGTATAGTATATAGGCGAATGTGGCGCCACCTGGGCCATGCCCAGCCCTCGCTGTTTTGCCCACTCAGGGCTGATGTAGTTTGTAGGTGGCGGACTATGTCGATTGAGGTCACGCTGGGATATCAGGGAGTAGTGTTATCACTACGTTCTGGGGTATCAGGGAGTAGTGTTATCACTACGTGCTGGGTTATCAGGGAGTAGTGTTGTCACTACGTGCTGGGGTATCAGGGAGTAGTGTTATCACTACGTGCTGGGTTATCAGGGAGTAGTGTTGTCACTACATGCTGGGGTATCAGGGAGTAGTGTTGTCACTATGTGCTGGGTTATCAGGGAGTAGTGTTGTCACTACGTGCTGGGTTATCAGGGAGTAGTGTTGTCACTACGTGCTGGGTTATCAGGGAGTAGTGTTGTCACTACGTGCTGGGGTATCAGGGAGTAGTGTTGTCACTACGTGCTGGGGTATCAGGGAGTAGTGTTATCACTACGTGCTGGGATATCAGGGAGTAGTGTTGTCACTACGTGCTGGGTTATCAGGGAGTAGTGTTGTCGCTACGTTCTGGGGTATCAGGGAGTAGTGTTGTCACTACGTGCTGGGATATCAGGGAGTAGTGTTGTCACTACGTGCTGGGTATCAGGGAGTAGTGTTGTCACTGTGCTGGGTATCAGGGAGTAGTGTTGCCTTGGACTGGTGATGGCTGCCAAGACACCCAGGTGCTGTGTAGTTTAATAATTAGGTTGTGTAGATAATTCTGGAGACTAGGTAATCGTTGTGGTCTTTTTCCGGGTTTGAACATCGGAGTCGGGTGATTACATTCTATATTTTCTTGCATTACGTCGTCGAATTATTGTTGGTAAATTAGGTGTTAAATGATTGAGATGTATTCATCGCGTTCCGAGACTCCGATATTCGGCGTGTTGGTTGAACTCCTTTCCTTCCAACGCCAGTCATGCTTTTTTGATCTTTTGGCGCACTCGTGTGGTTGTATAGTAGTGATATTTTGTCGTTATTGGTTTAAATATAGATCGTTTGCTTTTTAGTGGCGCCACCTCAGTCAGGGCTGATCGACTCGGTGTGCCGCCTTCCAGTCCAATTTCTTCTGTAAGCTGATATCAGAATTACCGAGACCTGGACGTATCTGGCCTCCGGTCATCTGTGAGGACTCGCTGCAGTATTCACTCTGGAGGTGTCGTCGGCCGTGTCGGTACTCATCTGTGAGGGACATTGTCGTCCAGTTTTGCTCTTCTGGTTTAGTTTTTTCCCCGTTCTCGTCTGCTTGTTCTGTTGGGTTGTTGGGTTCTGCTTGTTCAGCTCGACTGTTGTTCTGTTCTCGGATTTTCGTTCTATTATCTCTTCGTTTCTGTTCGTTCTGTCCTCGTCTTGTACAAATCGGCCGTGCAAATAAGAAACTCGCAAGTCAAAAACTTCTCATTTTTGTTTTTGTATATCAATCGAAAGGCCTTTTTGCGAGCTATATTATTCATTGTTACTAATCGTTATAGCTTCGTTCGGCTAGCCTCGTAGCTCGTAGCTTCGTTCGGCTAGCCTCGTAGCTCGTAGCTTCGTTCGGCTAGCCTCGTAGCTCGTAGCTTCGTTCGGCTAGCCTCGTAGCTCGTAGCTTCGTTCGGCTAGCCTCGTAGCTCGTAGCTTCGTTCGGATAGCCTCGTAGCTCGTAGCTTCGTTCGGCTAGCCTCGTAGCTCGTAGCTTCGTTCGGCTAGCCTCGTAGCTCGTAGCTTCGTTCGGATAGCCTCGTAGCTTCGTTCGGCTAGCCTCGTAGCTCGTAGCTTCGTTCGGCTAGCCTCGTAGCTCGTAGCTTCGTTCGGCTAGCCTCGTAGCTCGTAGCTTCGTTCGGCTAGCCTCGTAGCTCGTAGCTTCGTTCGGCTAGCCTCGTAGCTCGTAGCTTCGTTCGGCTAGCCTCGTAGCTCGTAGCTTCGTTCGGATAGCCTCGTAGCTCGTAGCTTCGTTCGGCTAGCCTCGTAGCTCGTAGCTTCGTTCGGCTAGCCTCGTAGCTCGTCGTAGCTTCGTTCGGCTAGCCTCGTAGCTCGTAGCTTCGTTCGGCTAGCCTCGTTGTAGCTTCGTTCGGCTAGCCTCGTAGCTCGTAGCTTCGTTCGGCTAGCCTCGTAGCTCGTAGCTTCGTTCGGCTAGCCTCGTAGCTCGTAGCTTCGTTCGGCTAGCCTCGTAGCTCGTAGCTTCGTTCGGCTAGCCTCGTAGCTTCGTTCGGCTAGCCTCGTAGCTCGTAGCTTCGTTCGGCTAGCCTCGTAGCTCGTAGCTTCGTTCGGCTAGCCTCGTAGCTCGTTGTAGCTTCGTTCGGCTAGCCTCGTAGCTCGTAGCTTCGTTCGGCTAGCCTCGTAGCTCGTAGCTTCGTTCGGCTAGCCTCGTAGCTCGTAGCTTCGTTCGGCTAGCCTCGTAGCTCGTTATAGCTTCGTTCGGCTAGCCTCGTAGCTCGTTATAGCTTCGTTCGGCTAGCCTCGTAGCTCGTTATAGCTTCGTTCGGCTAGCCTCGTAGCTCGTTATAGCTTCGTTCGGCTAGCCTCGTAGCTCGTTATAGCTTCGTTCGGCTAGCCTCGTAGCTCGTTATAGCTTCGTTCGGCTAGCCTCGTAGCTCGTAGCTTCGTTCGGCTAGCCTCGTAGCTCGTAGCTTCGTTCGGCTAGCCTCGTTGTAGCTCGTTATAGCTTCGTTCGGATAGCCTCGTAGCTCATTTTAGCTTATTTCGGCTAGCCTCGTAGCTCGTAGCTTCGTTGGCTAGCCTCGTTGTAGCTCTTAGTAGCTTCGTTCGGCTAGCCTCGTTGTAGCTCGTAGCTTCGTTGGCTAGCCTCGTAGCTCGTTGTAGCTTTGTTGGCTAGCCTCGTTGTAGCATCGTTCGGCTAGCCTCGTTGTAGCATCGTTCGGCTAGCCTCGTTGTAGCTTCGTTCGGCTAGCCTCGTTGTAGCTAGCCTTCTCTTCACATCCATCCACAGCTTTTCAGCTGGTCGATTTGTCCAAGGAGGTGACTGTCTTCCATGAACACAAATCAGCGGCCGCTTGTCTATGGTTTGTCCAAGGAGGCAACTGTAGACTGGTCCACGGCTTGCGTACTGTCTGGCTGGCTTCGGACTTCGTATCCAAGGAGGCGACTGTTGACTTGTCCTCGGCTTGCGTACTGTCTGGCTGGCTTCGGACTTCGTATCCAAGGAGGCGACTGTTGACTTGTCCACGGCTTGCGTACTGTCTGGCTGGCTTCGGACTTCGTATCCAAGGAGGTGACTGTTGACTTGTCCTCGGCTTGCGTACTGTCTGGCTGGCTTCGGACTTCGTATCCAAGGAGGCGACTGTTGACTTGTCCTCGGCTTGCGTACTGTCTGGCTGGCTTCGGACTTCGTATCCAAGGAGGTGACTGTAGACTGGTCCACGGCTTGCGTACTGTCTGGCTGGCTTCGGACTTCGTATCCAAGGAGGCAACTGTTGACTTGTCCACGGCTTGCGTACTGGCTGGCTTCGGACTTCGTATACATATTTCTTGAACACGGTTTTTGAGCATTGTCACAGCAGTCTAGCCACGGTAATGTTAAGTTCAAATGGCGATTTTGCACGACGTGAATGTGTGACCTCCGATAATGCGATATGTTGTTGATGATGATTATGATGTTGGTGTACTCACGGTGAAATGCGGCTGATGTGTGGCTGTGCGTGCCTCTAAAAGATGCTTTTGAGAGCTATGGCCTTATGGTATATCCGTAATCATGACGAGATTGGACGGAAAATGACAAAAATGGCCGTGCAGTCGTTGCGCGCCCTTATCCCCAATAGGCAAACGATGACAAGATAAGTGATAATTATTACTTCTAAGAGCTATATGTAGGATGAGCGCCATATATCCGCAATGTTTGCTGTGTGCAAAAACCTGAATCCATCACCTAGAGCGGTATCGGAGATATTTAACAGACTGGTTATTGATTCAACTTTTTTTGGAACGATTCAATCATGATTCATTTTGAAATTGGAATGGTTCAATGGCCGTTCGATTCACGGATACAATTTTGAGAATTGATTCTTTCCGATTCAAAGAATAAAAACATATTGTAATCGATTCACGTTTGATTCAACATTGAATTATATGTGGTGAATTAATATCATCAATACAAATGGAAATTACATATATATATATACTCATTAAAACATTGTTACAGCAATACTATTTCATTATAAATGAATGTAGCCACTGGTACTGCTTGTATTTGCACAATTTACCAGTGTACTTGGATCGTTAAGAATCGTTAAATATCTTGATTCAATCAGCCTTTATTTGATGGAGATTTTGATTCAATCACGATTCACGAATACAAATATCTGGTGGTGAATCAATTTTGTTTTGTTTATTCAAGGAATTTTGATTGACCGATTCCAATCGATGCAATCAGTGTCGAATCAATAACCAGTCTGATATTTCAGTTCCTAGTCAGTAACAATAAGTCGGTAACATTCCGAACCAGGCAGACAAAGAGCGTGAATTAACTGACAAAGTTGAGTCGCTTAAGTGAAAGTCGAATGACTTCTGGCCAGACTAGGTGTTGTAAATACCAGGCTGCTCTTCAGATGGACATTGAGTTGCATGTAGTACCGTTCCTTTCAGATTTGAAGATCTTCAAATATATGGGTAAAACCAAGTGATAGAGTAGACTAAATGTATGTTTCGTGATATTCAACACTGGTCTAAATTACTGCCAGATATATCCAGGTAATGCCATCAATATTCAGTAGCGTAGCTCCTGACCATGACGGATGCCTCACGGTTCGTTGGAGGGGTTCGGAGGTGGCAATCTACGTGAGATGCACCATTCGAAAGCTGAGCTCACGCGGAATCCAGTGATGTATTTTTTTTTTCTCAAAAATCCATCGAACGTGTTTTTTTATCGACATTTTGTCCGAATTCGCGGCCGTTTCGATTGGACAGGGCTATCGCGTATGGTATGACGCAAATGCAGACCAATGACATGTCTACCGATTCGTCATGCTCTGCACGACAAGGTATCATAGAATGCAAAGCCATTAGATGTTTTGACTGGTTGCACGGCTGCATCAAAGCCCAGCGCTCCCGGTGTCGGCACTATGGCGCACTCCCGCCCGCGCCTCACGCGCAGAATGGCCCCTCGCGACACGCGAGCTGAGCACTGCGCACCGCCGACCCGGCTTACGGAGCGGGCTCTCGGCCAGTCACGGACAAACGGTGCATCGCATGTTGACAAACCTAACTGTCCACTAGCCCAGCTATCCAGATAAATTTCCAGCCACCTCCGGGCGCTACAGATGGTACTTTTAGACAATTGTATGCACCATATTTGCCAAACGTAGCCTCTGACCGGGACTCGCTTGACTGGTTGCGCCGGCCCGGCTCAGCCAACTTCGAGTCTATACACGATGTGACAGAGGCCATGGCGCGGCCGCCGCCGGTCATGACCTGACCCTGACCGCCCAGCCGGCCGGCGGCGGCCGCGCCGTGACCTCTGACGTCACATCGTGTACAGACTACAGTTGTCCGAGCCGGGCAGGCGCAGCCAGTCAAGCCCGTCCCGATCAGAGGCTACGTTTGGCAAATGTGGTGCATACAATTGTCTAAAAGTACCATTTGTAGCGCCCGGAGGTGGCTGGAAATTTATCTGGATAGCTGGGCTAGTGGACAGAGCTAGGTTTGTCAACATGCGATGCACCGTTTGTCCGTGACAGGCCGAGAGCCCGCTCCGTAAGCCGGGTCGGCGGTGCGCAGTGCTCAGCTCGCGTGTCGCGAGGGGCCATTCTGCGCGTGAGGCGCGGGCGGGAGTGCGCCGTAGTGCCGACGCCGGGAGTGCTGGGCTTTGATGCAGCCGTGCAACCATTCGAAAAATGTAATGGCTTTGCATTCTATGAGACCTTGTCTTGCAGAGCATGACGAATCGGTAGACATGTCATTGGTCTGCATTTTCCATACCATACCATACGCGATAATTGTCCAAACGAAAGGGCCGCGAATTCGGACGTCGATAAAAAAAAGGAGCTTGATGATTTTTGTTATTATTTACATCGTTGGATTCCGCGTGAGCTCAGCTTTCGAATGGTGCATCTCATGTAGTTTGACACCTCAGCACCCTTCCAAGGAGCCGTGGTCTGGTTTCATCATTCGTCCCGGCATTAACATGAATGCCCAATTACTCACTACTGCTTTGTTCAGAGTAATTTTCCAATGTCTTAGCAAAGCGCTTGACGTGGTTTCACACGCATGGTTTCTTAGCAAAGCGCTTGCCGTGGTTTCACGCGCATGGTTTCAGCCATTGAATAATCGGCTCGAGGTTTCGTCAGCAGTTAGTCGGCCTATATTTATATCACCAAGTATGTTTAGGCAGCATTTGTCTTGTCATCGTTTGCAGTTTCAAAAGACTGCTCTATTTTGCACTTCCCCAGGTGAAACACATCAGCCGCATTTTATCCATATGTATCGCGTATTTGTGTGCATTTGTATAACTATGAATAGGACGTGATAATTTTGATATTGCATTGTACGTTATATACCCCGGTTCTAAATTGTGGGCTCTCACAATGAACATATATCTCCATACATAGTATTTCTGTTTAATGGTTACTAATCAAGGTCCCATCTTCTGGATATCTCTCGGCTTAGGTCACACGTGCATTTAACGCTCGCTTACATAAACCACACACTTCCTTTCTGTAACGCATTTAAATACTTATGTCGTCCGTTCTTAACGCCTTATGGCAGCGTTTTGGCTGAGCTGTTCAGAGAGTTAAGATACTGCCGTAATGATGAAAACCGGAAAATCGTTTGTAAATTGACAGTGCTGTGGAGTTGACTGATATTTATTGTTTATTAATAAAGTGAATGAATAGATTGACACGCCACGGTGGAACCCATTTACGAGCCCCTCGCTGCATCAGTTTAGCTATTAAAGGGACTCTCCCACCTTTTTGAAAGTTGTCGAATCACACTTAATTGTATGTCTACATGTCAGGCGAGGGCAGCTGAACATGTTCGTGAATTTTTTCCCGAAAAAATTACTTATCTTGGAAGATATTCAACTTGTAGTTTTAAGCGGGAAATTGTGTTGGTGACGTCATATGATTTTTGTTTTAAATAACAGGGAAATCCTTTGTGCTGTCAAATGTATGGCACAATTTTTGTCGACATCTATTGCGCAGAAAAAGCGAACCACCCGGTGTCTAGATTGGCTAGCACTATCAGCTGGAGTTGTTGCAGCAGTTGGCCGCCAGGGACCGCTAGTGAGCCAGGGTGTTATGACGTCGCAAGCAAATGGTACCACTAAATATGTATTTATTTATTTATAAATAAATAAATATTTAGCGTTAAATATTTAACTGGTACCATTTGCTTGCGACGTTATAACACCCTGGCTCACTAGCGGTCCCTGGCGGCCAACTGCTGCATCAACTCCAGCTGATAGTGCTAGCCCCTAGATTGCGAACCACCCGGGGATCGAGAAATAAAAGAAGAAAATATTCCAAGGCTGACCTTAAAACAAGTCGACTATCATTACCAGTTGTTTAAAGAGAGACGACGCTGTCGGTTTAGAAGCCCTATTCAAATACACATGGGCCTTATTTTTACAGATGTTAAAATCAAACTCTAATAACTTTTTGATTAGATCATTGTGGTGGTTTTAACTGATACCGTACTTAATTTCAATGCCAAGCCATCAAAATGGCTATCTCAACTAAAATATAATGTTAAGGTGGGATAGTCCCTTTAACCCTATTTGTAACAGGCTCCTGGCTACCCCTATTTGTAACAGGGGGGGGGGGCGGATTCCGACCCCCGGAGATCTCGAGATCTACCCGTCCGATTTTCACAAATGAAACGGTGTTTGGTTCCTCTCAACACGATCTACATTTCTAAATAATAAAATCTAAATTTTTGATACGGGGGCAACAGGGGGGCAAAAACCACAAATTTTAGTGGTATTTTGATCCAACATAGCTTTCATGTTTATCGACCGATTTTAACACAATTAATACGAATCGATAGAGATTTAATTGTAAATTGATATATGGCAGTGGCGTTTGAAAATTCAAAAATCATAGGCGTGTGCAGGTCACTCAATATGGGGGTGAAGTAAATGCGTAATAAAACAATTGTTTTGTAAATAAATGAAATGGTATGTGATTGTGACAGACAAAACAGTTAAAAATCATATTTTTGCCATAGGCGGTACCAGGTTAGTGAAAAGGGGGGGGGGGTAAAATTGGGGAAAATATTAACCGCAGACAAGTTGCTACCCAGCACTATAAATATGTTACTGATCGTAGATAGTTCCTTTTTGCATGTTGTACTTCATCATAGGCGTATCCAGGATCCAAACTGGGGCGGCTCAATACCTTTTGATTACCTTTTATTTTTTTATCAATACCTTTTGAAGTATATTATCCGCTATTATGATACTAACTAGTCAACAGTGACTATTTCACTTAAAACTTCAATTAACATTGCTTACCCCCCTTTTACCCTACCTGGACTCGCCTATTATCTTATAATCATTCGTAGAGTAGCCTGTGGTGCGTGTTTCATCCGAAAACTACAGTATGTTATGTCATTGTACGCCCATGCCTCTTAGCTTCCTTGCAATAATATGACCCCCTTTCTTCCATTCCTGGGCGCGCCTCCGCAAAAAAAAAACTTTATTCCCTTTTCTGGCCTCATATGTGCATATATCATTATAAGCTAACCGTCTATTGCGCCGTTATCGCTGGCATATAGTCATCACCAAGCCAGTCACCCCCCTTTTCATGTGCCTGAACACGCCCCTGAAACTCTATTATATGTAATAAATTATGAAAATAATGGAAGCAGAAGCTATCTTGTACATCTTGATGACTATAATGCCCCTTACATTGCTCTATTTGCTTCCCGCCAAGCATTGAATACTTCCTGGACCCCCCCCCCCTTTTCAAGCCCCTGAAACCGCCTCTGCCATGGAATTTTTTATGATATTTCATTAACATCAACTAATTTTCACTTGTTGCAATCAACGTGAACCGATGTAACTCCTTCATACTTGAGGCAGTTAGGAAGAAACCGTGAAGATCGCATTTCCGTATAATCGCCAAATATCGCCTCCGAACCCACCAAAAATGTACCCTGGAACCGCCTCTGTTCAGGTTAAGAACTCAATTTTTTTACTCCAAATGCGGTATTCAATTCTATGAAAAGTCCCAAAATTTAATGGGCCTGCTCCCAGCTGTTCTGGAGATATCTGCGAAAAACATGAGGGGGGGGCGGAATCCGCCCCCTCCCCCCCCCCCCCCCCCCCCTCCCCCCCTGTTACAAATAGGGTTAACCCGCGCCACGCTGGGGTCTCCAGCCGAACGCCCCCCGCTGGGGGAGGGGGGCAGATTCTGCCTCCCTCGTTATCTTACGAACCAATAACCGCAGCAAGACGCGCAAGGCGGCAATCGAAGGCTCTCAATGAGACGCATCTAAAGCATACGCAACGTTTTCGAAATCATGTCGCATGTCAGGTCAAAGGTCAGGTAAAATGTCAAAATGTAGATATTTGAGCTTATGGGCCATACTTTCCATCCAAAGCCTTAGATTGCGACTATTATCACACAAAGTGCTCTCAAAGGTATAATGCCTCTCCCGCATAAGCGAAAGTTAAATTGTAAGCAAAGGTCAAGGTAAAGGTCAGACCACAAAAGGTCACTATTGGCAAGAGGTCTACGAAGTCATACTACACATGTTTTATTGGTTATTTTACGCGTATCATTCGAGAGTAGCAGCCATTTTCACAACCTGACCCTATACAATGCCCTCAGGTCAAGGTCAGGTCAAGGTCAGGTCTCATTTGGTCAACATTTGAAATTGATTAGTATAAATATAAAAGCATGTTTCTAGACCAGTTTTGTCTCAGAAATACAGCGGTGGCATTTATTTGTCTGTATCTGGTCACTAACAGAGAAAAAACGCATTAAAGAAATGACGTTATGAGTTACTTATACTTAGGGAGCCATAAGTCAGTCAAAAATAAAGATATTGCTTTGAAATTTTGTTTGGGTATCGCACATACTTGGTTCTCCAATATATCTTCCAGTTTTTTGAATATCTTAAAAAGTGAGAATGTTTCCGAACAAAAACATTTATTTGTATTGTTGGGGGTCAAAAAGTACAAATGTATCAATCAACTCAACTTGGACGCAACTTGGAAAAATCAACTTCGCCGCAACCTATCGCGTTGTTTACATCGTACTCGCAGCGGGTAATCCGGTCAAGGTTCGAGAAATACAGGTCGTGGGACTCCCAGGACCAACAACGTTGAAGTGGCTGTCAGCCAATCAGCGGCGGCACTATCATAGACCCTATTTTGCAAATGCGAAATTAAATTGTTTAAAAAAAGGATAAGTTGTTGGGGAAAGAGGTTAATAATTTAGACATTTCAATAACGGACAGATAATGGCTATTAAAACTAACAAAAAGGTGAAACATTCCCTTTAACCCGCGCCGTGCTGGGGGGAGGTTTAGACGCCCCCCCCCCCCCTCCCTTACGGCTTTTCTAGGATAGCTGAGAAACGGCGAGGCGCAGCGCCACCGTTTTTGCCACAGCTGCTTGGGCAACATATACCCACATTGTGAATTTGTGTTTACTTCGAGTCATCTCAGTTCAGGTCAACAGGCCAGGTCACGTGACCCCACCTCCAAAAGAGTTTGTCGTCGTACCACAGCCACAGTTTACGGCCCATGTGTTTCAAACTTTTATTTCATAAGGTCATACGTCCCTACAATTAGTTAAAGGGAATGTTTTACCTTCCTGAAAGTTTACAAATATACGCTGGTTGTAGTAGAAAATATGAAGCTGAAAACGATGTTGATATTTTTCACTCGATAAGTCACTTAACTTTATACAAATTAAGTTTTTAGATTCGGTCGAATGACGTCATTATTGAGCAATAGACCGCTGCTGGTTGGCTGACAAAGTGGCTGTCAGCCAATCAGCGGCTGCACCAGCCTGGAGTTATTTGGCAAATGGTAAATTAAATTGCTTAAAAACGGTTAAGTTTTGGGAAAAATGACCTTAGTAATTTAGACATTTCAATAACGGCCCAAGATAATGGCTATCGCAGTTTAAAACTAATACAAAGGTGAAACCTCCCCTTTAATCTGTTTTTTTTTTATATCGGTATTTTTTATATCGGTATCGGTATTTTATATCGGTATCGGTATTTTATATCGGTATCGGTATATCGGTAAGGTCGGGTCAATTTCGTGACCTCCCCATTATAAGTCGACGGGGAAATAGTCAAATGCTTCCTATTCCGAGGATACGCATTATATCAGTCCAATTCCTTCTGGATCATGTTATCATACGTCATTCTTGATGACCCAGGTGCAATGTTTTGTTCAGTGATCCATACAGTCAGCCGAGGTCATCCGAGGTCACCAACACTTGTTTGTCAATAACTCTCGACAGAATTAATATAAAGAAGTGAAACCGGCGTCAAAGTGTTTATCTCGTCGAGACACGTCTTCAATATTCAACATGACTTATTTGGTCGCCACTTGACCTTAACCCGCGCACTACAGGGGGTTTGCGCCGAACACGAACTGCAGGGGGTTGATTTCCGCCCCCCCCCCCCCCGTGAGATCTCGAAAACTTCGCTACGTAGCGGCAAGCGGAAAACGGCGTTTGATAGCTTGATACAAGTTTTATCGAAAGTATTTCTGTATTTTTTAGACCAGGCCAAAATTGTGGTCACCAGAGATCATCTAAAGGTCAAATTTTCAAGTTTTTTCTCTCCTGTTTTAGGACTTCGCTCCAGAAATTCCCATATCTCGGGAACCATGCTAGCTAGAAACAAACGGCAAAAAGCGATCGCCAGCCATTGAAATTTGCAACCGACAAGGTGTCCTCAAATTTGATGTCAGGTCAATATTTGAGGCTCCAGAGGTTAAAAAGGGGAACTGCTGTTCTTTTGCAAAACTGTTTTTCGCTGATTACTTTTAACCTAATAAAGCTAACGGAAAAATGTTTACGCCATTGTGTTTGTCTCGTCAAGGCGCTTCGATTGATATACATGGTGACCTTGTTGGTCAACTTAAAATGACCACAGGTCACGTGACCTTGACCTGAGGTCAAGACCCAAGAAGGTTATATTGCATATAGGGAGACATGTTTCACCGAGACAACCACGTCTCTGTCGGTTTTACTTCTATCTTCATTATGTCGCGAGTTATTGACGCGAGTGATGGTGAACTCGGGTGATCTCAAATGACCCCATAGGGGTCACTGAACAAAACTTACACTTGGATCATGAAGAACATCCTATAATAACATGATCCAGAAGTAATTGGACTATTAGCATGCATATCCTTGAAATGGGAAGCATATTAACACTCGCCCAATGGGGGGCCTGACAGCCCCCCCCCCCCCCCCCCCCCCACTGAGGTTTGTCTTGAATAACTTTTTACACATGCGGTGCATTTTGCTGAAATTTTGGGTAGCTGAGTTTACAACAATTATACGTAGGCTGTAAAAATTTATTTGAAATTGGTTTAGTAGTTTGGGAGATAATCATGTTTTGATGACGTCATGTTGGTAAAAAAAAAATGAAAAATCGTAGAAAACAGAGTTTTAAAGCAAATTGCAAACGCAATTCATCAAATATACGAAATGGCATTCTTTAAAATGGCAATCTCGGATTTTCAAAATTGTGTTTTTTTTTACCCCTAAAATAAAAATAAATAAATCCCCACAAAATCATAATTTGCGAAGATATTAGAAAAACCGGAATATATGTTAGAAAACTGAGTATGGACAATACCCATACCGAATTGCAAAGCAATATCTTCATTTTTGACTGAGTGAATGCTCTAAGTGTAAGCAACTGATGACGTCATTTTTTTATAACTTTTTTGACTTTTTTTTACAAGATACGAACAAATAATTACCTTTTTTTTGTATTTCTGAGCCAAAACTGGTCTAGGAACATGCCTTTTTATTTACATTTATCAATTTCTTATTTTGAGGTTTTCTGAAGAGCAAAATCGCTGTTCTGTAGGTGGTAAATCCGAGGTCATTCACTTGACCTGGAAGGTCACCCGTTGACCTGAAACCTGAAAATCGCATACTGTTAGATTCCTCTCATGACGGCAACATGCTGGTTCTTACCGCATTGCTCTACGTTGCTTGGTTTGGAAGTTAACAGGGGGGGGGCTGTCAGGTCTCCCCCCGTAGGGCGAAGGTGAAAAAGCTCCCGTAGGGCGAGGGTTAATATTTCCCCATTTACTTCTTATGGGAGGTCACGAAATTGACCTGACCTTAGGTCACCGATATCAAAATTCCGAGATATATAAATTGTAAGTACTTATGCCCTCATGACACCCTGTAAGTTTCACACTGATCGGTGAGAAACTCTGGCTTTGGCACAACTGTAAACGTTTTTGGAGATGGGGTCACTTGACCTGGCTGGTGACCTGACCTGAGATGACCCGAGGTCATTTTGTTTTGCAAAGTGTGCAATTGATGTCCTAACAGGTGTGGCAAAACCCGGTGGCGCTGCGCGCCTTCGTTTTTTCGCTCTCTGAGAAAAACCTGAGGGGTCGGGCGGGGGGCGGAAATCAACCCCCTCCCCCCCCCCCCCCCCTGCAGTGCGCGGGTTAACCTGAGGGCAATTTTTGTTTGAATTTAAACTGACTTGGTCAACAGGAATATGATTCGAAGCGCCTTGACGAAACAAACACGATGGCGTCACAATTATTATCTTATCTTGATTATTATTATCTTATCTTGATCTTGGTAAAAAGCTATTTGCGAGAAAAAAACTTTTGCCAAAAATACCATTTTTGACCTTTGATGAGCTCTGAGCCTGAGCTAAAATTTGATTACATCAAGTGCGGTTGCATTTTGCAAGACCTTTCGATTCCTTTTTTCCGTTTGTTCTTAGCTATCATAGTTCCCGAGATAGTTGGGGGTTGTTTGAAGCGAAGTCCTAAAACAGGAAAATCTGACGTTTGATGACCTCTGGTGCCCTCAATATTGACCTGGGCCAAAAAAAAATCACAAATAGTTTCAAAATTATTTTTGACTAGCTTTCGAACGGTCATTTCGGTTTTTGTCTACGTCCCATAGGAGACATAGGAGCCGAGTTCGAGGGGGAGGGGGCGTCTAAACGCCCCCTCCCCCTCGAAATCGGTGGTACGGCGAAGGTGGCGCCGAGCACCGACACCGAGCACCGAGCACCGAGCACCGACACAGCGAGGGTTAAGTTACGACACAGCGAGGGTTAAGTTACGACACAGCGAGGGTTAAGTTACGACACAGCGAGGGTTAAGTTACGACACAGCGAGGGTTAAGTTACGACACAGCGAGGGTTAAGTTACGACACAGCGAGGGTTAAGTTACGACACAGCGAGGGTTAAGTTACGACACAGCGAGGGTTAAGTTACGACACAGCGAGGGTTAAGTTACGACACAGTGAGGGTTAAGTTACGACACAGCGAGGGTTAAGTTACGACACAGCGAGGGTTAAGTTACGACACAGTGAGGGTTAAGTTACGACACAGCGAGGGTTAAGTTACGACACAGCGAGGGTTAAGTTACGACACAGCGAGGGTTAAGTTACGACACAGCGAGGGTTAAGTTACGACACAGCGAGGGTTAAGTTACGACACAGCGAGGGTTAAGCTAAAATCTCCCATAATAAGACACTGAGTCAGAAAGTTTCTACGAATTTCCTCACAAATGTCTTGATCCCAAGCTGAAATATGCTTGGGAGTTACTTGGAAGATTCCCTGGTCTGTAAAATGCACCTATCCTCAACCTTCCTCTCTTCCCTGCACCAAATGTAATGTCAAGCCAAGTTGATTCCTACTGCCTTTACTTTCCAGGAATCATCAACTCTAGGAGTGCAATACAAGCTATTTACATCTACAAACTCTCCGCCCCCCCCCCCCCCTCCCTGCCGTGATTATCTGCAGTATTAGGACATGTTTACCCTTGTAACTCGAAGTCCTGTAGCCGAAGATCCCCATTATACCCCTCACTAACCCACGCCTCAGTTACACAAATGCTCAGTCTTTTCAAGGAGGGCAACATAATACTCAAACTCATCAAATGTAGACCTGATACTTTGGGGACATTCAGCATCACACATGTGATATTATATGTTAACCCGCGCACTGCAGGGGCTTTGCGCCGAACACGAACTGCAGGGGGTTGATTTCCGCCCTCTCGATCTCGAGGAGGCGGGGAGAGATCTAGAAAACTACGCTACGTAGCGAGAAGCGGAAAACGGCATTTGATAGCTTGATACATGTTCTATCGAAAGTGTGTCAGTATTATGCCAGTATATTTAGGTCAGGTCAAAATTGAAGTCACCAGAGGTCATCAAAGGTCAAATTGTCCAGGTTTTTCCTGTTTTAGAACATCGCTCCAGAAATTCCCATATCTCTCAGAAACTATGCTAGTTAGAAACAAACGGAAAAAAGCAAACGCCAGCCAGTGAAATTTTCAATCGGTAAGGTGTCCTCAAATTTCATCTCAGGTTTTCAACATTTGAGGCTCCAGAGGTCAAAAAAGGAAGAAAAAAACGTTTTTGCTAAATAGTTTTTCGCTATTAACGTTTTACTTAAAGGGAGTGTGCCTACTGTTTTGAACTGTCAAAATTATTTTTCCTACGATAAGTAGCTATATTGTGGTGATGGTTGGATACGATGAAATTCACATCTGGAGCCCCTTTAGTTGAATTTTCACTTATATTGTTTTCGATTATTTTTCGTTTCGATATCGAAAAAACGATTCCCACTACGGTGAAGGTAATCAGAGGTAACAAATTGATACGTGAACGACGCACCTAAGACAAGCATGATGCATGCAAGCATGATGGCCGCCCAGGCTCTGTTGTTCGGCAGCTGCTATCAGCGCACACGAGCTGTTTGTTCGAATTGCTATTGGCTGGTGATAACGATATGCTAGCAGTGTAATCGATAGTTGCAGTGCTTATAGTAGTGGGAAGCTATCTGGAGTCTACCCGATAACTTTTTGCTTCCAAGCAAATTCCTGGAATCTTTGAATATCTCAGCAACTAGGGTGAATCTGGAGAAATGATGTAGTGGTTCAATTCAGAAAATTGTGTTCTATAAACCAGTGTCAATAACCCCAACTAAGCGATGTGAGTAGGCACACTCCCTTTAAAGGGATTATACGGGTTTCCGTCCTGAAAGTAAATGCATTATTTTGCAGTTGTATGAGCTTTAAACACGTTTAAGACATAACAGGGACCTCAATGCTCATTTAGTCCATTATTTCAGCAATTATCAGCGTTAAAACTTGGGCGTTTTTCGAGACTAGTATCAGCTAACGAGTACTTGATCGGCACTACTGTCCACCACTTTTATCTTAACCCGCGCATTGCAGGGGCTTTGCGCCGAACACGAACTGAAGGGGGGGTTGATTTCCGCCCCCCCCCCCCCCCCCCTGAGATCTCGAAAACTACGCAACGTAGCGAGAAGCGGAAAAAGGCATTTGATAGCTTCATACATTTTCTATCGAAAGTATTAAGTGTTTTTTTAAGTCAGATCAAAATTGAGGTCACCAGAGGTCATCAAAGGTCAAATTTTCCAGTTTTTCCTGTTTTAGGACATCGCTCCAGAAATTCCCATATATCTCAGAAACGATGATAGTTAGAAACAAACGGAAAAAAGCAAACGCCAGCCAGTGAAATTTGTAATCACTAAGGTGTCCTCAGATTTGATCTCAGGTCAATGTTTGAGGCTACAGAGGTCAAAAAGAAAAAAACAGTTTTTTTGCTAAATCGTTTTTTGCTATTTACTTTTTGCTTAATAAAGATAACGGAAAACTGTTTACACCATTGTGTTTATATTGTCAAGGCGCTTTGAATGATATATATGGTGACCTTGTTAAGTCAACTTAACAATTTGACCTAAGGTCAAGTGGTGACCCAAGTAGGGCATGTTGCATATGGGAAGACGTGTCTCGACGAGACAAACACATTGATGTCTGTTTTACTTCTCTATCTTCATTATGTCGAGAGTTATTGACAAAAAAGTGATGGTGACCTCGCATGACCTCAAATGACCCAATCGGGGTCACTGAACAAAACTTACACTTGGATCATCAAGAATATCCTATAATAACATGATCCAGAAGTAATTGGACTAGTACCATGCATATCCTTGAAATAGGAAGCATTTGTATATTTCCCCATTGACTTATGGGGAGGTTACGAAATTGACGTGACCTTAGGTCACCGATATCAAAATTCCGAGTTATATGAATTGTAAGTACTGATGCCCTCATGACATCCTGTAAGTTTCAACCTGATCGGTGAAAAACTCTGGCTTTGGCACAACTGCAAACAAACATTTTGGTGGTGGGATCACTTGACCTGGTCTGGCGACCTGACCTGAGATGACCCGAGCATATTTTTTTCTCAAAGTGTGCGCAATTGATGGCCTAACAGGTGTATCAAAGCCCGGCGGCGCTGCGCGCCGCCGTTTTTTTCGCTATCTTTGAAAAACCTGAGGGGGGGGGGCGGAAATCAACCCCTGCAGTGCGCGGGTTAAGATCAATTTTAGAGTTTTGAATTATCTGCAAGTCCTACACTGGATCACAAAATTATTATGCAATTCAAAACTGACGGGACTTTGTATTACTACACACTGTTCGTTGAGGTTTTGTGTTTTTGTGGTTTTCTTTTCTCTGGCCTTTAGCGTTGAGAATTTGGTGGTGGCGTATTAATTTTTTGGCATGAAAATCCATGAGAAATATAGAATTGTATGGGAAAACTAGGTAACTGCTGCTGTCGTTGGAACAAAACAAGTTGATTTTCTGTCAAATATTGCTTATTTTACCGGAAATATGCCGTAAGTTAAGTGTTTTTATTAGCATAAAAGAGATGACTGGCTCTGCCTCAGCCGGTCCTGCAGAAAATACGCGGTGGCATCACCGCGCACTTTGGAATGTCCTTACGTGCAGAAGAGGTAATTTCCAGAAAAATGTAGCTACCGTGGGACTTCTACCACCTTTATAAGTACGTTTTACTATGTAACTCAATTATTCTGGGGAAAAAACGTATAATCCCTTTAATAAAGATAACGGAAAACTGTTAATGCCATTGTGTTTATCTTGTCAAGGCGCTTCGAATTATATACATGGTGACCTTGTTAGTTAACTTAACAATTTGACCTCAGGTCAAGGTCAAGTGGTGACCCAAGTAGGGCATGTTGCATATGGGAAGACGTGTCTCGACGAGACCAACACATTGATGTCTGTTTTACTTCTATCCTCATTATGTCGGGAGTTATTGACAAACAAAAAAAGTGATGGTGACCTCGCATGACCTCAAATGACCCAATAGGGGTCACTGAACAAAACTTACACCTGGATCATTAAGAATATCCTATAATAACATGATCCAGAAGTAATTGGACTAATATCATGCATATCCTTGAAATAGGAAGCATTTGTATATTTCCCCCATTGACTTATTGGAGGTTACGAAATTGACCTGACCTTAGGTCACTGATATAAAAATTCCGAGATATACGAATTGTAAGTACTTATGCCCTCATGACATCCTGTAAGTGTCAAACTGATCGGTGAAAAACTCTGGCTTTGGCACAACTGCAAACATTTTTGGAGGTGGGGTCACTTGACCTGGTCTGGTGACCTGACCTGAGATGACCCGAGGCTATTTTTTCCAACGTGTGCGCAGTTGATGTCCTAATAGGTGTGCTAAAATCCGGCGGCGCTTGGCGCCGCCGTTTTTTCGCTGTCTTTGAAAAACCTGAGGGGGCGGAAATCAACCCCCCGCAGTGCGCGGTTTAAGCTTGCTCTACTTCTGAGGGAATTATAATCTACTGTCCTATTCTGACTTCTACTATTGCCTACTTCCTGATGCCCTGGTGCAAGCGTCCCCCCTCCCCATCCTACTTAATTTCACTGAATATCATCGGCTACCTAGGGTTAGGTGATTTCTTGATCTCCCCATTATGATGCCAATGGGGGAAATTAAAACACGTATAAATCCATACGAAATGACTAAAAGTTGACCTTGACCTGGCCTTGACTTGACCTGAGGTAAGGCAAATTTCTGGATATGACCTAACTAGGTCACCTAATATATAATTAAATGTGACGAGACAAACACATTACTACCGGTTGACTTCTCTACCTTCATTATGTCGAGTTATATACAACAAAATGTTGGTGACCTCGGATGACCTCGGCTGACCTTGTAGGGGTCACAGCACAAAAATTGAACCTGGGTCATCATGAATGACCTATAATAACATGATCCAGAAGGAATTGGGCTGCTATCATGCGTATCCACGAAATAGGAAGCATTTGCATATTTCCCCCATTGACTTATAATGGGGAGGTCACGACATTGACCCGACCTACGATCACCGATATAGAAACAAATCCGAGATGAAATCCTGTAAGTTTGAAACCGATCGGCTAACAACTGTTGTGAAATGACCGCACACTTCTTGGAGATGGGGTCACGTGACCTGACCTGGTGACCCGACATGAGATGACCCGAGGTAAACAAATTCAGACTATGTAGGTAATTGATTCCCAAACAGCTGTGCCCAATTTGGCGGCGCAGCGCGCCGCCGTTTTTCCGCTATTCAGGAAAAACCGGAGAGGGGCGGAAATCACCCCCGGCCCGGCCGTGCGCGTTAACCCGCGCTGTTCCGGGGATTTGACGCCCCCCCCCCCCCCAAGGTTTTTCGAGGATAGCGAGAAAAAAACTGGGACGCGCAGCGCCACCGTTTTTGGCATAGCTGTTCGACCATCAATTGCGCACATTATGTTTAAAAAAATACCTCGGGTCATCTCAGGTCAGGTCACGTGACCGCACCTTCAAAAATGTTTTCGGTCGCACCACAGCCACAGTTTTTGGCCGATCGATTTCGTACTTTCAAGATTTCATACCAGCAATAGTACCTATAATACGTATATCTCGTTTTTTTGTTAAATATCGATGACCAAAGGTCGGGTTCAATTTCGTGACCTCCCCATTATAAGTCGATGTGGAAATCATAAAATGCTTCCTATTCTGAGGATACGAATTATATCAGTCCAATTCCTTCTGGATCATTAACGTTATCATAGGCCATTCTTGATATTCTAGTTGCACAGTTTTGTTCAGTGACCTATAAAGGGTCAGATGAGGTCACCCCAGGTCACCAACACTTTTTTGCCAATAACTCGACAAAATCACGATAGAGAAGTGAAACTGGCACCAATGTGTTTGTCTCGTCGAGGCACGTCTCCAAATGTGCAACATGGCCTAATTGAGTCACCGCTTGACCTTGACCTGAGGTCAAATTTATAAGCTGACCTAACCTGGTCGTCATGCTTATGATGTGAAGCACCTTGAGAGAAACACGATGGCGTCAAACCTATTTATTGCCCTATCTTGGTTAGGTAAAAAGATATTTGTGAAAACTGTTTTGCTAAAAATCGCCTTTTTGACATTTGATGATCTCTGGAGCCTAAACTATTCACCTGAGCTCAAATCTGAGGACACCTAGTCGATAGCATTTTTCAAGAGCTTTCTTTCAAGAGCTTTCCATTGGTTTTTCGCTTGTTCCTAGCTATTCCTAGCTAGCTGTTCCTATTTCCTAGCTAGCTGTTCCTAGCTGTTCCTGTGCTATCTGGGAATTTCTAGAACGAAGTCCTAAAACTTGAAAATCTGACCCTTGATGACCTCTGGTGACCTCTATTGACCTGATAAAAAAAGTTGCCTGAAATGGTTTCAAAATGAATTTTGACGAGCTTTCGAACGGTGTTTTTGGTTTTGGTCTACATCCCATATGAGTCGAGTTAGGCTTCGAAACGCCCCCCTTCCCCTCCCCCTCTGGCACGGCGTAGGTGGCGCCGAGCACCGACACGGCGCGAGTTAAAAACACTCATATATAGCCGAAATTTCATCTTTGTTGACCTCAATATTGACTTCACCTAAAACAAAACAAAACGATATGCTTTCGATAGAGCTATCTCGAGCTATCTAACGCCGTTTTCCCGCTTGTCTCTACAACATTGCGTGGTTTTCGAGATCTTAGGGGGGAATCACCCCCCTCCCCCAACAGTTCGTGGTTGGCGCAAACCGGAACCCCGGCAGTGCGCGGGTTAGAGACCTTTCGACCATTGCATATGGTAATTGTAGTAACGTTTGGAGGTAACGTTGGTCGCAGTTGTTAGGCTGGGACATCCCTTTGGAGTGCCAAACCAGGCATTGACTGTGGTCGCAGCAGAACACCACTGACGGGGGGCGTTAAACGCCCCTCTAGTTATCTTCCGAACCAATGATCGCAGTGAGACGCGCAAGGCGGCATTCGAAAGCTCTCATTGACCCGAAGCTGAAGCATACTCAAATGTCAAGGTGAGGTCAAATGTCAGATCACGGTCAGGTCAAAGGTAAAAATCGGCGTATTTGAGTTTATGGGCCATACTTTCATCCAAAGCCTTCTATTAGGACCATGATCACCCAAAGGGCTGCCAAAGATATGATAAACATCCCGCACGAGCTAAAGTGAGATTGTTTGCATAGGTCTGGACACAAAAGGTCACTATGCGCAAAATATCTACGAAAGTCATGCAACACGTGTTTTATGGGTTATTTGCCACGTATAATTGGATAGTGATAGTCATTTTACCACCTGACTTCATTTACGTGAAGTCAAGTTCAGGTCACGTTCAGGTCACTGAAGGTCAAAATTTGGAATTGGTGAATCTAAATGAAAAGGGCATATTTCTAGACCAGTTTTGTCTCAGAAATACAGTGCTGACATTTATTTGTCTGTACCTGGTCAATAAAGGTAAAAAACGCAATTACAAAATATGACTTCATGAGTTACCCTTACTTTAGATGCCATAAGTCAGTCAAATATGGTGATATAAATTTTGAAATTTGGTATGATAGTTGCCCATATGTGGTTTCTGACCTATATTCCGTTTTTTTCATATCCTTGAGAGATAAAAAATTGTTTGGTGGGAATTTTCACCCAGTTTTTTTAAAAACATTTTTTGGGGTCAAATTTTTTTTCTTCAAAAATCCGAGATAACCATGAAGCCCTTGCCATTTGCTATCTTTTGAGGTTTTTGGATTGCTTTTTGCCCAAAATATGGCATTTGTACGTTGTGCTAGTTAAGCTGATATTTGTGTGTGTAAAACTCGTGTGTAGTGACGGTCACTAAATTCGCCATAACTCGTTTCTTTTTCGACGAAATTGCTTGTATTTTTTCACGGATGACGTAAAATCGATGTAGAAGGTACCCGAAGTTTCACGTTGATAGCGCTATTGGTTTTTAGCTTTTACGCAAATTAATCAGGGGGCGTTAAACGCGCCCCCCCCCCCCCCCCCCCCCCCCCACCAGTCAATGGCGGGTTCAACTTGCGCGTCTGTCGTTACCAGCTTTATCTTCCTCTTTTGCCTGTTTTCTGCTGTCTTTGTCTTCTGCCGGTTTTCCCGGCTCTGCAGCACTCTCAGTACGATTTCTCGGTTTGGTTATTTCTCGGACTTGGATTTGGTTAAATGTTAGCGAGGCGTTAAGAGCGGATGACTATCCCAAATAAACAATACAATATGGCCTGCACAGCCGTAAACATAGCATGAGACCTTGGTCTTACGCCCAGTTTAACCTAAAAAGTTATTGTTTGGCCAAACGATCATGTCGGCCAGGCCGGGACGCGTTTTTGAAGTTGTATCGTCAGGCGGTTACATTTTTGTCCAGCCAGGAGAATGCGTCTGATATTTACCGAACTTTACATTTTGATTTTATTTCCGATCCATTTACGAAATTGATTATTTTGCGGGTTTTTTTCTGGTAAGTTCATAACTGTGTTGGTGTTGCCTATTGCCGATTTGCGCGATAGTTTGTTTCGTTGGTGGTGATATCTCCTGTGCTTCTACACCAGCTTCGAGGAAAGGTATTGTTGCTTTCTGTTGTCAGTTCTTTGCTTCGATTGACTCCTCCGGTAGCGTGCTCAATTGTGCTCCTGCGTGCTCAGCGTGCTCAATTCAGCGTGCTCCTGCGTGCTCAATTGTGCTATTTCACGTCAATATACTTATTTGTGTGCTGGCAGTCATCTTGCCAGTGTGATTGCATACATGTGGTACATGATGGTAGTCACTTTCGGGAAAAGGGTCAAGTGGAAACAAAACGGATAAATGAATGCACCTTAGGATCACAGCGACTGAGTCCAAACTTCCAGCACTGAAACTAGGCTGAAACTAGACCATGCTAGCCAATATATTTTGAGTTAAGGTTTTATATACACCCGCGTGAGAAACTGTTGGGTGATATTGTTTTGAAGTTGGCCTTTTTACGATTATGGTCTATTGTTCGTTAATGATATTTTGTGTTGACTTTAAAGGTTCTTTGGTTTCGGATGGATAGAGCAATGAAACTTCGACGGAGGTAGAAATACCTCAAACGGGGATAAGCTTGATTTTTTACCACGCTTTTTATAATAGGCAATGCTAAATAAATGCCTATGCTTTTCGTCGTCGTTTATTTTAACATATCGCAACATTGATCACCAACAATAAGAGCCGCATAGCCTAGTAGGACGCCATACATAGTAGGACGCCATGTATAGCCTAGTAGCTGCGGCGCCATTAATCCCAAATCATCATCACACACACACACACAACAATAAGGGTACCTGGACCTTGAGTTTAACTGATTGGAAATATATTCATGACGAGACGGAAATATTTCACAGCTCGATACGGAGCTGTTTATTTACTTGGTATTTTGTACTATGATTACCTCGTCAGATTCGCACCCGGTACTCGTCAGATTCGCACCCCTCCGGATGCCTCGTTAGAAAATTGGAAAAGGAAAATTGTGCAAAAATTAATTTCCAGCATCTTCATTCTTCGTATGTTTATTCTCGTATCGTATGTTATTTTTGTAATATTCATATTTTTAGTTTTTTCATTCAGGAGCAAGGCGCAAGAGACGAGTCTGTCAACGACTCTTTACCAAATCAAGGTAGAGCAATGTGGGTTTCACCATTGTATTCGGCTTGTCGAGACGAATCAATCGATTTAAGAGTTGACCTGACCCTTGACCTTACCTCAGGTCAGGTCAGGTTTTGGATATGACCTAGGTAACCCAATATATGATTCGATGCGTCTCGACGAGGCGAACACAATGGTGCAATCTGTTTTACTAAATCATGCTTCTGTCAGTTATTCCTTAGAAACAATTAGTCAATTTTTATATTTTCCCAAAATTAAATGGCTTTCTGCTGACCTAACTATTGACATTGGTTGGTCAATTCTGGTCAATTGGTCAATTCTGATGGAACCTCAGGCACAGTAAATTCAATTATCTTTCGAACTTTTTCCCGCGCGTAGTTTTTGTTTTCTAGCTATTTTAGTTATCGAGATATAGACAGTGTCTATATCTCGATAACTAAAATACCCATATATAAAATACCCATATATTTTATATATGGGTATAACTAAAATACCCATATATAAAATACCCATATATAGCAGGACACCCATATATAGCTGATATTTGACCTTTGGTGACCTCTGGTGACCTCAATATTGACCTCAATATTGACCTGACCTAAAATAAGACCGATTACTTTCGATAGAGTTTCTTTTGAGCTTTTGAGCTATAAGAGCACCGTTTTCCGCTTGTCGCTACGTTGCGTAGTTTTCGAGATATTAGGGGTGGGAATCACCCGCAGTTCGTGATTGGCGCGAACCCCCGGCAGAGCGCTTGTTAAACCTCAACGAGCAAAGACAATAATGTATGCATACTGTCGTCAGGAATTTCATATAACTTTCTGTCGAATATTAATTCCAATTAAATTCACTAATAACCTTTTGAATGACACGATCAAAAGTTATGCTGGTTACGATAACCTTGAGCGTTAATTTTGTATTAAAATTATCTGCAGAAAAGTTTATTAAATATACTACGGTAGTAATCAATGGAGTTTTTGTTTAATTAACACGGCTAATGTCGTGTGTAGACTTTTCTTTTATGCCTGATTTTCTATGACTGGTGTAAAACGCTAGCACAAATGCGTTGTGCGCTGATTTCAGAAGATACTTAGCAAAGTATACGATTGACCTGCGCCCCGCTAGGGAGGGGCAGTGCCAGAATCTGCCCCTTCCGGATTTTCTCGATAACTTAAAAACTATGAAAGATAGTTGAACTTTTTAGTACCTTATGCTGCATGTATTATTCGTCTTCTAATCAAAATGTCAATGCAATTAGTGGAGTACTTGGTGAAATTGGTGAGAGCTTATAACGTTTTTGTGACGTTATGTCATGTCATTTTTGTTGGAAAAACTGTATATATTTGAAAAATCGTAGAAAGTCTTTGAAGCAAATTGCAAATAAAAAACGTCAAAAGAAAGGAAATGACGGTCTCTTCAATCTAAGTGTAATTCTCGAATTGTCGAAATTTTGAGTGTTTGACCCCGAAAAAAAATTGAAATCCACAAAATCAAAATGTTCTAAATTGAAAGATATAACACACGGAATATATATTGGAGAACCAAGTATGAACGATACACAAACCAAATTTCAAAGCGATATCTTTATTTTTGATTAGCTTATGGCTCTCTAGTAGGAACTTTGGCTCTCTTAGAACAAATAGCCTTGTTTCAACTTGTCCACGATACAACTTACCCCACTCTCCCCTATGAGTAACTCATGACGTCTTGATTTTTTAAATAGCATTTTTTGGCGTTTGGTGACCATACAAGTAAATGAATGCCACCACTGTGTTTCTGAAACAAAACTGGTCTAGGAACATGCCTTTTATATTTATATTAATCAATTTCAAATTTTGGCCTTATGCGACCTGACCTTGACCTGAACTTCACCTAAGGGCAAAATAGCCTTGCCTTGTTAACAAATAGCCTTGTTTCAAATTGTCCACGATACAACTTACCCCACCCTCCCCTATGAGTAACTCATGACGTCTTGATTTTTTAAATAACATTTTTGGCGTTTAGTGATCATACAAGTAAATGAATGCCACCACTGTGTTTCTGAAACAAAACTGGTCTAGGAACATGCCTTTTATATTTATATTAATCAATTTCAAATTTTGGCCTTATGCGACCTGACCTTGACCTGAACTTCACCTAAGGGCTAAGGGAATTATATGGGGTTAGGTTGTGAAAATTGCTACTACTATCGAATGCTACGTGTAAAATAACCAATAAAACATGTGCATGGGGTTAGGTTGTGAAAATTGCTACTACTATCGAATGCTACGTGTAAAATAACCAATAAAACATGTGTCGTATGACTTTCATAGACCTCTTGCCAATAGTTACCCTTTGTGACCTGACCATACCCTTGACCTTTGCTTACAATCTCACTTTCGCTTATGCGGGATATGTATTTTGGGAGCACTTTGTGCAATAATAGTCGCAATCTAAGGCTTTGAATGAAAAGTATTACCCATCAACTACCTCGATTCTGGCCGTGACCTGACATATTACCGTATTTTGAAGATGTCTGGTATGCTTTAGATGTGTCTCATTCATAGCTTTCGAATACCACCTAGCGCGTCTCGCTGCGGTTATTGGTTTGTAAGATAACGAGGGGGCAGAATCTGCTCCCCCAGCGGGTCGTGTTCGGCTGAATACTCTAGCGGGGCGCGGGTTAAAACTGTGCGCCCTTTTTTGCCTGGTAAATGTTATCTTTAAGGAGGGCCTTCCTTTCAACAACGGGATCTTTTAATTTCCAGATATGCCGATATCTGAAGTCCTCTGCGACCAAGAAGCACTGTATTGCATGACCCCGCCAGTAGTGGCTGGCTCCCCGGTTCAGTATGGGCGATATGAGTGGCGATGAGTCCAGACGGCTGGTGGCAGTGGCGAAGGTCCATCCCCGTCTCCAGTGTCGCCTCACACACACACACTGACTTTCCGTTATAACCGGCGCAGTTGCGGCGCCGGTAAGCCCCCCATCATCATCATCGTCGTCATCATCATTGACGCGCTGCTGCCGTCCGTCAGGGATGCTGGCGTTCTCCTGCATACTCTGCAACAACCGCTATAGCTGCTCTTCATCACTGCAGATGCACATGAAGAAGCACGCCGGGGAGACGGGCTGCTTCGTTTGTGGCCGCGTGTTCAGCATGAAACACCACCTGAAACGGCACCTCATCAACGTACACGACATGTCTGCGCTTCAGCTGGCGCCCGGCGCTCCGGCGCCAGAGTGACGGAGAGGAGAGGAGAAACGCCGAGAGGAGACTGGGCTGGCGCTAGGTTTGGTGGCTTGAGTGCTCGGGACGCGCCGGCCTGCCGGTGAGGACTGTGGAGGAAAGGTATTCTGAAAGGACTGCCGGCAGCAGTGCTGGAGTGGCGTTATATGACGTTTGACGTGGCGTGAGGCGCTTATGTGAAGTGACTGCCGGGACCGCCGCGTGACGATGACGGCCAAACCGGCCGTCCGAAACTCTCTTCGATTGTGGTGTCATGGATGTCCTGTGCATGATGTATGGTCATGAACTGTATGAACTAGTAGGGAATTCTTGCTTTCAGTGTAGATCTGCTGACCACGTTCATAATTTCATAATTTATATGTTGCAGTGCGGTTGGTGTGTCATTTACAAGCTAATAACATGCTATTATATTTATGTGCGGCTCGTAGCTTGCGGCGGCTCGTAGCTTGCGGATGTTCTGTTGTCATTTGCCTAGGACTTGTGTCATTAGTTTTCGAATGTTCTTATTTCATTAATTAGATGGTATAGAGAATCCAGCCTTCTTTTCCGAAATCCAACCTCAACGTTAGGTTGAGGCGCCATAGCTAAAATAAACCGTTCTGTGACATCGATGTGTGTGAGAGCAGGCGTTTTTTAAGAACCAAGTTACGTTTTATTGTGAAACATCTACCGAAAGTTTCCTGTACCCATTATATTCTTTGTCGATGACTCCTTAGCAGTGAAGGACTAGTCTCTGTCGATAGCTTTCATGACTTCTGTAGCGGCTAAACCGATTTCCAGCTGAACTGCTGTTCTTTACCACCTTTCGTGGTCAACAAATAGGCACTATTAAATTGCAAATAACTGGCGCATTGCTCCTCAAATCAGGAAACTGTCGTATCCAAATGCTTTCAAATTTAGCTTTTACCGCTACTTCGAAGAATTTCCGGAAATGCTGCCCGTGGGTGAGCAAAATGGAAACGACAAATTTTGACATCAGCTCATTGTGCTATTACCGGAACCTGCACATGTAGCGTCATATACAGCCATATTCCAAACAATTGAGGGACATGTATATGCACTGTGGTGTTAATTTTATCACCATAAGCCGTGGAATAGACAATAAAATTCCAAGATTATCATAGACTGTCTGGAGTCTGGACTGACCCAACACTGACTAGTTGCATGTTTTCCCGACTTGATATGCCAAAGATGCACCTAATTGACGGGACAGGGATGCCATTGCAATTTTATTTTAATATTAGGTAATTGGGTAACGTTCCTAATATTTACGTTGTCGGTGGTAAAGTTTGTGCTTATGGAGCTTGATTGCTGTTCCATTTCACAGGCAAACCGCGATTCTTCTGCCAAGAATGTGGCCGATCTTACAAGTACAAGGACTCGCTGTACGCTCATGTAAAGATGCACAAAGGCTTAACGATGTGCAAATACTGTCAGAAGAATTTCGGTACTGTTGGCGAGCTGAATAGGCACGTCAAGCAAAAGCATGGTGGTCCGTACTACGGTGGTGGTGGTGACATGGGCACGCGATAAGTACGCGGTGTGGAAAGGTGACGGTTTACCAGGCCGTTCTCGTGTAAGTATGATAGTTATTTCATGTACGCCCTGGATGTTGTTTGTATCTGCCTTCACCCATAAGTCAAATCAGTCGAAGATGCGGTGTTGGCGTGTTCATGTGTTAAACGAATAGTTTTGCCTTGGTTAAGGGGATTATGATCTTTTCTGAGCATCGCCTGACATTTGTCCGTATATTTTTCTTTTGTACAGTTGTTACTGCTCAGACTCATTAGGGTTTCCGCGTGTGCGAGTTTCAAAGGTCGGCATTTTAATGAAGTATGATCTGTTCCTTGTTTCATCTGATATCGAGAGCTTGGGCATTTTACGCGCAGTGTTGCCGTTACACTCGTTTATTTCACCCTCATCCAAATATTGCTGGGACGTGTTGCAGAGTTGTTATTGAGGTCGTGATGTGGCAGGTCATGCTCCGTGTTCTAATTGGTTAAGATATATCCGACATTTGTGGTGTTGCGTCGCTGTGCGCTGTGTGCCTACCTGTACACTATGCTGTTTTCTGCCGCAAACATTTGATTATGCCTACTGTTTTGCTTTGTAGCTCCAAAGGTCTTATCTTAGTTGATGCATCATTGTATTTGTCATACAGGTTGACCAGAATACACCTATCATTCTAACAATGTTGTAGTGGACCAAACTAGCGGCCAACAACACGCAAGTCAGTAGAGGAACGAAACTTAGTATAATCATAGTGCACCAATACTTACCTGGAAAATTCAATTCGTTTACTTCATCATGGGCCCGTGTATAAGCATAAGGGATTCTTTAGCAATACCATTGTTTGCATTGTCTTCATTTAATTTGATAGGAATAATTGATGAAGGAAGGATTGTTAGCAAATAGTCGCCTTCCAGCATTCAGACATGGAAATGGTGTTACCAGTCTTACATTATTTTGTTGATGATAATAGTGCAATGTTTGTAATATGATTATTGACTATTTACCATAGCATTTCTTTACTTACTGTTACTGCCTTAACCGCCAAGTGACCAAATGCAGTCGGAGCGCCCTAAAACCCCAATCATCATCCTGTTACTGCGCCGACGTATCCTCCTTTATTGAACTTCATATTTGTTAAATGACTTGTGTAAAAAGTGATCCATGAAGCATGACATATGATGTCCGAGTGTTGAGCTGCTAGTGAGTTATTGTCATTTTCGACCAGGAGCGGTCTCCACCTGGGGCCGGGCCCCCAGGATCGTTCCGGCCGCAGTCAGACCTCCCAAATTCGCAGTATTTTAACATTAGCATTATAGGACTGCCCCTCCCCCAACCCCTGGCTGGCTGGGCACCCAATCCAAATTTGGTGGTGACGCCACTGTTTTGGACAGACAGGGAAGAATACCCCTGTCTGTAAACTCACGCAAATGACGTATTGAACCGATACATCCAAAGATGTTATCGAATGCTACCGGACACAAGGTGAATAAGTGTCATAATCAGGACAACTGTTAAGCAGGATCCAAGTACAGTTAAATAATCTTCGACATCGTAAGCAGCGTTTTATGTACTCTTTTTGCACAGTGCATGTTTCTTGCTATTTCCTCTGTCTTTTACTTGATGGAAATGCTCATATTTGGCATGTTTTATTTTAATGAAACCATGCTGATCATTCAAAACAATTGCGGTAATCGCCCGGAACATATCCCAGAAACGTAAAGGTAAATATAGTGTTATTCTTTGCGTTGTATTAAAGGACACAGGGAAGACACCGTCTTGACACCGTTCCATCTCGTGCCCCGGTCGTCTTTGAGACGCAGTGGCCGCCAGTCTTATACCGCGCGCGACCCTCGTCCGTCCGCCGGCAGGGGAGCCGTTCTGGTGCCCGGTGTGTGGCCGGCGTTACGGCCGGCGCGACTCGGTCCTCCGCCACATGAAGATCCACGAGGGTCGCACGGCCTGCAGCGTCTGCGGCAAGGTGCTGGGCTCGCTTTCTGCGTTGCGCTGTCACGCCAGGATGCTACACGGGATGACGGAGCCGCAGCTGGAGCAGATGCTGGCTAGAGAGACGAGCAGCACCGCCACCGACAACGCCGGCTGAATGTGATGTCAGCCAGTGTTGGTCCGCTCTCTGACGGATGAGCTGTGGGCAGAACCTGGGCTGAAGAAACATATAGCTTTGACAGATCGCAGCGGTCAGAACCTAGGCTGACACTGTGCTTTGCCAGTGTCCATCGGGAGAAACTGTGCTGAGGCAGACGTGTTGTTTTGTTTGTTTGTTCGGACGCTGTTGTGTGCGGTGTCCGTGTTGTGTACGCGTGTACGATGATTTGCGTCGCTGTCTCGGCCGGGCATTGACGTGGGGGGTGCTGATCCTAGAGTCTCAAAAACGTTCTTAGTGTGTGCTTAGTCCAGTCGGGGAGCTAAGTCCAGTCATGCTGCCTGCCTGCGTGACAATATGCGTTAAGAATCGGCCCAAAACATCATTAAAGCTCAATATTTAAGTTTGTAAATCAGTTGACTCATTCATCAGATTATATGGGTGTACCAGGTGCCTAGTTCATTGTTTATTTTATTAATGATAGCTATCTTCGTATATCGCGCCTTTTCCATCTATGTATCAATACATTGAGAAAGCACATACTTTGTATAGGGAGATAGTCACAGATCTACCCATTGATACACCCATGTGTATGCTCATATAGATTGAAACATGTGACGTGACCTGTTCCACTCTTGCAAAGAAACACTGATATAAGTAATGGTGAAGGAAATGCTGCTCAAATGCTAGTTCTGAATTCACACAGAAACATTTGCTATATTGACTCGAATTAAGGAACGGAAACAAGCGTTGCTTGTATATGAATCACGGGCTTCATTGATTCTAAAATCTTAGTGCTCTCTTCACTGACAACATATTCAGGTTTACTCGTCTGTCTCATCTTTGTTGAAACCCCGTGAAGCTGCTGAAGACTCTAAGACGCTTCAAGCTGCTGAAGACTCTAAGACTGAAGACGCTTCAGCTTCCCAATATATTATGCTCGGTGTCACAACAGCATTTTGATCCGCCTGTTGATCCGCCGCCTGTTGGCCTTGAATGACTTCTAATCGCAAGGTAAGCTATGTTGACTCTGTTTTGGACTAGTGTTTTTTTTTTGTGTGCCTGCCGAGCCGCTCACCGTTGCCCTGTTTTCAGACGAATATCGGAATAAATGTCACATTTGCTTCAAAGAGTACAAGCACCGCGTGTCGCTGCTCAGCCACCTGAAGGTACACCAAGGCATGACAACGTGTCCTAGATGCGAGAAGGTCTGCTGCACGGTGAAGGATCTCCGCAAGCACATGGAAAACGTGCACTCCATGTCTCAGGAGGAAGTCCGAGGCCTTGTTCCAACGAAGCCGAAGTTCGTGCCAGCTGCGGTTTATTTCCCGATCAACCAGTGAAGTTCGCGGCGCTTTTCCGTCGCTCTCAGGGCCGGTGTTTCGGAAAGATGCATGGGTTGTTTCGCTAAGCGTTCTTGAGCTTGCATTAGACAAAGTGCAAAGTGAAGAGTGCTGCGGCCAGGCAGGCTGCGACCGAACAGTGCCGTGTAGCGTGGTATGTGCCGCTGACCGCCGGCAGATGTCGGGAGCTGTAGGCGTGGATCTGTCCTCTGCTTAGTGTTAGTGGCTCCTCCATTATTGCGGCGTGTTGTGGCTTTCTTGATGGTCGATCTGAAAGGGGACATTGGGAGTGGTGATCGAAATCGTCGGAAGGTAGCTGCCTCGGCGTAACTCCGTAAATGTCTCGACTCATTGAACTCTGGACTCTTTGACTTCGTCATTTTCTGTCTGATCGCATAATATCGTGTATATATGTTTTGCTTCGTTTGATTGTCTGTGTTGTGTCAGAATGTAGCCATAGCGTTGTATTTTATAGTATTGGTATCCATCCAGTAATCTACTTCTAAATGTTAAACTTTGACAATACATGCTGCATATTCCCGCCGTGAATGTGCTTGTTCCAGTATTACTTCACAAACATAACAGGACGTTCTCAATAAACCTGACTTCATCCAGCAGTTTTACGGATATGAAAATAACGGCCGTAAGATATTGGAAATGTTAGATACTCCGCGCATGACCGGCCGTAGCCCGTTTGGACATGGACTCAACATGGAGCAGTGTGTACAACCTGGATACGTGGCAACTGATCACGTAGGCAATTTTAATACGTTACTGAACTTCCAATAACTATTGCACACTTGCTTTATGTCCCTATGCGTTTCGGTTCTATATTTCTTAAAACAAGTAGTGCGAACTTAGTTGGCGATGCGTGTATGCCCATCGTTGAGACATTGAGCATCAGAGCATCGTGCTACCAGGTGAACCTACGTTATCACTAGTTTGTACTAGCAATATATCAGTTTCGATGTTTTATCCAAATGGTCTTCAAAGAGGCATGCAATTTTAAGAATACTTATTTCCAGTGCTTATTTTTTTCCCCTTTTGAAAGACATCAAACTGAAGTCAAATGGTTTGACTATGATTTTAACATCGGGCGCGTGCTTTGCATAATTCTACATTTTGACTGGCACCTCGCAAATATCTGGTTAGGCATGTATCTTCTATCTTGGTCCGTACCTTCAATAGGTAGAGGATGTTACCGCCGCCTTGACGATATCTACCGCCTTGTTGGCGAGGTCACTCATGATTGTCATATTTTAACGGGATATTCGACTAAATAACGGAACCTTTGGCTAGTGGCATTTTAGCATCCAAGCAGACGGAATGGCATGGATCACATGGATATGCCAAGCCCATGATGCCGTTCGTAATTATTCGAGGGGGTGACCAAGCATAGAGCCTACCGACGTAATGCCAGGCGACAAGTTTTCCATGCGACTGACTTAAAACAGTGACTCATCTGCGGTTATTGATTTGGGATCTTTATATCGGAAAATGTGGTACACATATATAAGACCTAATGTGAACATAGTTTGTGCAGCCCAACAGTCCAAACGGTGTGCAGTCCAACACAACATGTGCATGAAACGCTTGCATGCATAATATATGGTGAGTGCATGGCGACAACGTTGAGGAACTTTGTTAACTGAATCACCATCATGCTGATGCAGTGCTTCTAAAATGCAGCATTTGCCAGCCAAAGCTCTCACGGTTGCATTGTTTCAGACTCCTGGCGGAAGATATGTCGCATATGCTTCAAGGAATATAAACACCACGAGTCGCTCATGAGTCACATGAAAGTACACCAAGGTCTGACGACGTGCCCGAGATGCGAGAAGGTGTGCGGCACCGTCAAGGATCTCCGCAGACACCTGGAAAATGTGCACACCATGTCGCAGGAGGAGGTCCGACAGCTTGTGCCTACCAAGCCGAGGAATGTCCCACATGCTTACTTTTTTCCCAGCAGTCAATGAAGTGGGCTCCTCGTCTTCGTCACTCGCAGGGTCGCTTTGCTTTGCAAGGTGAGTGAATTATTGGGTTGTTACTTTACCACAACCTTCAATTATTTCGAGGTTTTCTAAGTACATGAGGTATTTATGGCGTTTCGTTTTGTAGCAGTGTTTACACTTAACATGTTTTTCTTTAATCGTGAAAGTAACGGGGCTTTTGCGGTTCCAACTTCCGTTCCTAAATAGCAATCACAATTAAGCAGCTTGACAAGTTGCATCTTTCTAAATATCACGCCAGAGACCCCCGTATCTCTTGCTTCTTTTCTTCATTACTACATCGGTCAATCGGCTTTGTGTTCCCCCAGTACGCACTTGTGGAGTTTGTCATGTTACACCGTTGTAAGTGAAGCCAGTCGTATACTCCCCGGGGTCTGTCTGTTCACGGCGCCTTGTTTCACCCGTGCGTTTCAGCCCGTGGTGTTTCAGCCCGTGGTGTGCGTTTCAGCCCGTACGCGGCCCGGAGCAGTGCTAAGCCCACTCTGCCGTGACGTCATCCCCACCACCTGACGGCCGACTTGCCGCGCCAACACCGAACGGTCCACCAGGACCCGACTGTTCGTACTGGGGCTTCACGGTCTGCACAGTGCATCCGACGATAAGTGACGGCAGTCGCATTGTCGCGCGAAGCGACAATACTACCACCGCAGTGCACTCTGCGCCGGAGTCCGACTCCCGTACACAGACAGACTGAAGACTGATTGGGATAAGATCACAGTGTTCGCAGTGCGATGGCGCATTGCAATCGAGCGTGGAACGTGGTGTGGACAGCTGTTAGACGTGTGATCTGGCGGTAGGTTGGTACGGTGTTTTGGTGAGTTTCTGACATGGCGATCTAAAGTGGCAATCGAGGTGAATCAAGGTGAAATCGAAATCGTCGGAGGGTAGATGTCTCATTTTTTTCATTGTCTGCTGCATTGCTGGATAATGCAACTGGATAGTGTCAACTAGTGTAGGTAGGTAGTGTCAACTGGATTCCCCAAATATTCCGGCATTGACGCCACATGTTCAAACACATACGCCTATACACTGGTTCTAATGTCTCTACTACTTGTATACCCAGTTTGTGTTCATTGTAACTTGGCATGCAATTTTGACCCGGCTTCATACATTTTTAAGACGCACTTGAGTGCAAGTAATGTTTTAGTTTGGAAAACTGATGCGCTGCTAGGTGTATTTCCCTGTTGTCATGTTTTGATAAAAACGCTCTGTAGGTACTTACTTTCTGAACGTGTCTGTCTGTATTATTAAGAAGCTATCAGGCACTGTTTTCAATAAACATCCATTCAACATCCAATGCTACGAAGATTTAAAGGAAGAAAAAGGGCATCTTTTGCAGGATCGTGCGAAGCAGTTCGAGACATTTTGCCTGTAACACGTGGTACGTGCGGAAAGCCAATTTAAACCTTTTGTGATACAAATTGATATTGTGTTCCTTGCTTACCACGGTGACATGCTTCTGATGTGTTGCTTCCAAGAATATGGGAATTGTCACCAATCGGGATAATGATGCAATTTTCAGGGGTATACATTGGCTGGGTGACCATTGCCTAGTTTGAATGGGTTTCGACAGAAATAGGCTGAAATAGAACATCGTGATTAACAGCACCACATAAAGACTTTTGTCCTTACTGCTTGCTAGCTGTGATTTGCATATTATGGATCACATAAGTGCGAAGACAGGAGGTAATGATTTGGTATGAATGTCTCCCTGGTGTGTATTGTTTGTCGATGCCATGTTCCGCGGATGACGGCTGACGCCCTGCCTGTCTTGTCCGGCAGAAGGTCACCCCTGTGACATCTGCGGACGCCGGTACCGCAATGTCAACTCGCTGTGCCACCATCGCAAGGTTCACATGGGTATCACCACGTGTCGCGTGTGCGGCAAGGTCTCCAACCGCGTGGCCGACCTGCGTATCCACCTACAGATGGTGCACAAGATGTCTGCCGAGCAGATCCGCTTCGCCGTGCCCGGGAGGCACCCGGGCAACTGAGCACCAGCTCAGCCCCGCAGGCCCGAACCGGCTGTGCGGGCTGTGGCTCCAGTGGTTTTCTTCATTACAGCTGTGAGAGGTGTTTATTTTTTGACGGTTTAACTTAAGTTGTTATCTTTGACTCTTCATTGTTGTTTTACGAGGAATAAATTTCGCAAAAATAATGAGTGGTTGTTGAGTGAGCCGACTGCGTACAGAACTGCGGGGATGGCACGGTGCGTGATTTTACATGGCTGACAAAAAGCATTCCGCGGGGTTCACTTCATAATTCATTGCCATTCATTGCCTTACATTCCACTCATTGCCCATGTGTTCAACTATCGATGCTTCAACTATTCCAGTGTGACACGCTTTAGAACAACATCGTGCAATTCACAAGGCGCGCAAACTACGCCAGGGCCCGGCTAGCTAAATCGGCAGAGGCAGAGACTCTGAATTAATGGGTTCGGAGTTCGAATCTGACTACTAGCGAATTTTTCCTGTCTCCCCGCTCGAATGGGCGCCATATTACTGTGGCAGTTACGACGCCCGTAGGCCCCAATCATCATCATCATCCCTGCTTCGATCAACGTCAGAGACCCTGACGATATGTAATGGGCCAGCAGTCACGTCGTCGTAAAACGCCATTACAAATCACGTCGTCCCACTGACACCGCCTGCATGCCCGTTCACGCAACACGTATCCAGCATAGCCCTGCACTCACGGCGGCGCCAGGCGCCGACATCCGCACCGCAGGCCGTCCGCTGGCTAACCCCTCGTGTTTTCTACTGTCCGCAGATGTCTACCGCTGCGAAACATGCGGCCGATGCTACTCAAGTCGCGTCTCGCTCAACCACCACAGGAAGATGCACTCCGGCGATACCACGTGCTCGCTCTGTGGTCGCGTGTCGAGCCGCGTGGCCGACCTGCGGACCCATCTTCGGGTGGTGCACAGGCTAACGCCGCCCGAGATCCGCGCCCTGGTGCCCACACGCGAGAAATGCACGCTGAGTAGTTCGGTGGTGCAGTTTGGAAGAGTAGCGGAGCTAAGGTATCCCGGCGAGTGATTCTATCTGTGCTTGTGAAGGGATTTCGGATTGATTGTTGTCTGGATATCGATGGAAAGCGATGCAGCCGCTAGTGTTGGATGGTGTGGTGCAGCCTGGTCGGAATTGGTAGGACTCGTGTAGAGTGGTGGTTGGTGTTGAGAGGTCACGTTTCCTATTGTGGTGCACAGTCACGAAAAATGGAGAATTTCGACTGAAGTGGGCGTCGATTTCGAGGACGGTCTGCGGAGGGTTTGGCGTATTTGGCTACCAGCGGGCGGGAGCACTGCTGATAGTTATACACAAGCGAAATGTTTCAGCTTCCGTTACGTTATGCAGGAATGAGACAATCTTGGTTAAGTGCTGAAATATCCAGTGAGAGCCAGGATCATACGTTTGTTCCTTCAATTGCTAGGGTGAATATCCCATGGAATGTTGCCAACGCAAAGTACATTGACTCTTCAGTCCGATTTCGTCTTCGAATCTCAACCGTGTATATTACTGCTTTCGTCCTTTTCGCTAATACGCTTATAGTGTTCCAAATAAACTGTCTGGTGTTGCAATTGTTTTTCTCCCTTTTATCTTCTCCAGTCAGTGTCAATGAAATAAAGTGAGATTCGAAGTTCCTTGGCTTCCGCTGGCGCTTCGCCTTAAAATGTGACCGAGCAACAATTTTTGGACGTGTTTTAAGTTACTGATCTGCAATGTGAAATATTTTGGTACAACATTGAACCTAGTAGATTTTGGTGTAATTTCCCCTATTGATAGATTCGATTTGTTCGAACAGATTGATGAGTGTGTGATTTTCTATTTTGAATTGGCCAACTACGAGCTATTGCCATGAGCCTGCTAATTGTGTGGTCGCATATGCATCGGATTTTCATTGGTACTCGTTAGTTCTCCAAGGAGTTTGACGCGAAATGTGCAGAGCACTTCAATTCTAGATCAATCTACGTTGCTATGATAAGGTAGGTTTTGCCTTGCTCACAACAATTTTGCATGTTATCTGGCGTTTTGAATTGTTTATAGTACACCGAATGAATCGTGATTATTTGAAATAACAAACATGCCGTTGAAGTAGATTAAGTGTGGAGAAACCCGAAGCAAACCGAGAGATACTGAACTGAGTCTCTATGTGATACAGGTTGATTTTGTCAGTTGTTGGCGGAGATAAGTGGTAACTTCCAAAGGGATTTTCACTTAAAGCTGGAGAAATTAAGGCATTCTCATCATAAAAATCTGAGTTAATTATCTAGCTGTGGCTTTGAGTAGATTACTGTTTCAGGTCCAGCCATTGTACTCTACCCAGCTCTACCATCTATGCTGCCATCACTGGCGCGACCCGTGCGTCGTTTCAGGTGTGGCTCCGTTCGAATGCAGTGTGTGCCTGAAGCGCTACTGGCACGCCCCCTCGCTGCTCAACCATCAGAAGCAGCACCAGGGCCTCACGGGATGTCCGCTCTGTGGCAAGTCGTTCGGCACAGTCAGCCACCTGCGTCGACACCTGGAGAACGTCCATCAGCTGAGTCCACGGCAGGTTGGCGAGCTGGTGCCGGCGCTGCGCAGAGGCTGCCGGCAACGATATCATATCCCAGAGTACGGGCAGCAGCAGCAGCAGCAACCGCAGGATGGGGCAGAGCATAGTTCGCCGCCGGCGCCACTACCGTTCCAGAATTGAAAAGTGTGAGTGTAGTGTAGTGTAGAGACAGGGGTGTCGCCACCTGGGTGCCTCGCGGGGCCGGGCCCCCGAGGATAGCTCCGCCCCACCTCCCGCCCCCAGCTTAGCAGGATTTTAACATTCGCCCATATATGTATGGGTAGGGGGCCAAACACCTGGCTGGCCCTCTCAAAATTTTGTGGCGACGCCCCTGTGTAGAGAAATGTGTAGTTGGCGCGTATTCATTGTGTGCCGCTGGTGGTTGATTTGGTTGTGAGCGTTGAAATAAGTTGCGAATATATGACAGTTTGTCGTGTCAGTGATCTTTTGGAGTTTTGTTGTTGATGTCGATGATGGAATCATCAATATTGTTCTACGAAACATTTAAATGTGTGAAAGCTAGCTGAGACGAAAGCTAGTACGAAACCTTGCGGATCTATTATACTTTATCGCTAGTAGAATAGCTAGACAATTTCGCTTGGCTATCCAGCTTGTAACTAAGGGAAACGGAAACTTTGTAGTTAACGAATATAAACACGCGTAACCATTGCATAGAATCGTGGTGCTTTCGCATCGAGCAGATAACGATTTCATCAGAAGTCTTTACGAATAAACTATCACCAGGATTTGCCACTGATTTGCATTTGAGTCACTGGACATATCAGGCTATTCTTGTTTGCTATGTTATTCAGGCTATGTTGTCGTTTATTCCTCAAACTAATGGCTTCCATTGGAATGAGTTATGGGTGAGATGAGAATCCGCTTTCTCTAATTGTTGGCAAGTGAGAAACTTTGCCAACCAGTTGTTTGCTCTCAATGCCATTTCAGATTGTGTATACCCATGTGTAAGTTTTCGCCCAATCATATCCAAGGGCTGTGTTGGTGACAGCACACGTTGATATTAATTCCCTGTGTTAACCGAAGTTGTCTGGCGTCCCCTATGTTTATGAACGCTGTCGGGCGTTCCCTGTACTAACCGCCCCTGTCTGCCATCTCGCCAGGCCCGGTGAGCTGTGACGTTTGCGGTAGAGTGTTCCGCTCAGCCAACTCTCTGTCCCACCACCGCACCGTCCATCAGGGGATAACACGGTGTGTTCGCTGTGGGAAGGTGGCCAGCCGCGTGGCCGACCTGCGACGACATCTGGCGCTGGTGCACGGCCTGACTGCGGAGGAGGTGCAACGAGCCGTGCCCAGCCGTCGTTAGCCGACCTCTGGCACCACACGGCTTCGGCGTCAAATAACCACAGCAGGTGTGGCTCCCTTAAGCCCCAAATCATCGTCATCGTCGCACTCGCATCGCACTTAGGCACTAGCACCGGCCGGGAGTCGAGACCCCGCACACTGCATCGCCCCGGCAGTCGACAGTGGAGCGCGGACAGCTTGGTGGTGTGGGTGCGACTTGTGGAGTGTGTATGTAGTTGCCAATTGGAGCAGTGTGTTGGTGTAGGCAGCACCTGGCTCGCGCGGATGGTACTTTGTTGAGGTTACAGATGAGTAAGGGGCGAACTGGATGATGCTATTGAACAGGGTTATGTAGTTCATATGACGGGACGTTGTGGTTCCTGGCTATGCTGTTAGGCTTTGCATCTGTTCGACTATGAATTGCTGCCCTTCGATATGGTTGTCTGATAATGTTATCTTGCAGAAGCATGTCACGATCAGCATGGCACTGACCTTGCATTAACTTTAATTTAGCACTGCCTTCTTTCTTGTTTCGAAGTTCTACAGGACGTACCGTGTTGTTTTTGATAACGTGCGATTTGGTCATGTGTTGATCATACCGTGTATAGATTATGCCATACCATGTATGAATGATTTTCAGTCGTTCTTGCGTATTCAGATTAACGTTTTTGCCCTGCGTCCAATGTCGTATCGCCCGTGCACTGGTCATATGTTATATTTTCCCGTGTATTCATGTATCCTAATAAACTCTGATCCCTGACTCGTTCTTTGCGGTATTGCGACAGAATACTGTAGTAGATAGCTATCAATATCATCAGGACATTTAGGATATCCTGGAAGGAGTGTTGTTGGATCGAGGAAAGGCGGACATGTCAGCATTTGTCATGATGATCAAGAGGGCTTTCTATAGCTAAATCAAATAGTATATATCGACCGTGTTTAAATTGCATTTGGCCTAGGCTAACACACCACAGGTAAAATCATCAAGAACGTGTGTTGGCCGTCAGGCCATGCCAGCGAGTGAGTTAATGGTTGGGTGTCGTCAGGACAGGTAAGTCAGTATGTCCAGGGCCGGCCGGCGGCCCTCTGCCTTGCCGCCGCGTGCCTCGCCCTGCCCTGACTTTCAGTCTTCCCCTCAAGCATGTGTGTCTGACACTGACTGCATCTCTCTGCTCTGACAGGTGGGTTCGGATGTGACGTCTGCGGCCGCTGGTACCGAAACCAGCGCTCTCTGCGCCAGCACCGCACCGTTCATGCCGGAATCACGACGTGTCGCGTGTGCGGCAAGGTCTCCAACCGCGTGGCCGACCTGCGTATCCACCTACAGATGGTGCACAAGATGTCTGCCGAGCAAATCCGCGCCGCCGTGCCGCCGCCGACTTCCCAGCCGCGCAGGACGCTTTGAGGCGCCATCCGAGAGTTTCCTACCGGCAGACGACAGCAGGCTGCAGCTGGGGCATTGCCTAGGGACCGGGGTGTCTTTGCCAGTGTCTCAACTGCCGGATGTTGAGGTGTCTGTGTCATTCCTCTGCTGACTGCCTAGGGATCTGCGCCTGATGGCCGGAGCCTGGTATCAGTGGCCTGATGGCTGGTGGGTTGGGTTATTGCCAGGGACTGGGGCGTCTATCGGTGTCCTGCTGGTTGCTAGGGACGCCTGTGCGGGCGGCGTCTGTGTCAGTCTCCTGCTGGCGGCAGACGCGTCTGTGACGTGTCGAGTGTCAGCTGGTCGCCGGTGCCCGGTGTCTCTGCGGAGAGATCATGTCGGAATAGAAGCGCCAGGTCATCTCAGAGTGTGTGTGTGTGTGTGCGTGTGTGTGTGTGTGTGTGTGTGTGTGTGTGTGTGTGTGTGTGTGTGTGTGTGTATGTGTGGCTGGAAGGTTGCCTCGGTATGCCGAGAGGAAAGTATTTGAACAGTCAGTGGGCGCTAATCATCCAGATGTCGTTGAGTAGCGGATGTTTTGAGGAAGGAGTGGAATAATGTATGAGTATGAGTGTAGAATGTAGCGGTTACATTTGCACCGCTAGATGTTGGCGCACCATTGCAATCACTGTTTGGGTTACAATCACTGCAAAATACACGACAATCACTATATTTCACCTTTTCACTTGAGTTGGGAGAAAATGGAGCTCGATCACGCGGTATTTTTCCATGAAAGTAAAATGGCAGACCGTTGAGTATTCAGACATATACCGTTGCGCGTCGTGTGCCTCGGTTCGTTGAGTTCTGTCAGCCAGACTTGTACTCAATTAAATAAATCGACTCATATCAACCCCGTCATGTGGTCTGGTGTCCCACAACCCTTCGTGTCCTGAAGAAGAAAAAAAACGATCAGAATCCGCTGTTATCCCGTAGGTCAGCTGTCATTCAAGTTTGGTACGTAGACTGGGTGGGTTGCTACGCATGCGGACATGCATTTTTTGCGAACGTTTCATCTCCAAGTGTGTCCACAGACCCTGATCCCACTTCACGACTAAGGTCGTCGAGGGATGCGAGAACCTACTACTTGTAAGTTTCCACGCACGGCGACATGCATTATTTGCTCATTTCCAATTGTATGCTGTCCCTGTACTCACTTTACGACTAGGGTCAATGGTCATTGAGGGATGCGGGCAAGACGGTTGAGTTACTTGATGCCACGGGCCTCAGGCCTGTGCTGACGTCGGTGTTTTGTGACGTGACGTCTCCTCTGTGTTTGTGTGTCGCCAGGTGCACACCGCTGCGGCACATGTGGCCGCTGGTACCACAGCCGCGACTCCCTGGTACGTCACCTCAAGTCGCACGAGGGCAGCACAACATGTCCCCTGTGTGGCAAGCAGTACAGCAGGGTGTTCCACCTGCGCAGTCACCTGCAGGCGGCGCATCGGCTGGCGCCGGCGGAGGTGCGCGCTCTGGTGCCCATGAGGAGCAGCCCGGGCCGCGGCGCCCCGCAGCACTGGCCCTCCTGAGGACCGCGGGGCGGAGTGGCGGGTGATGCGATGCCAGCGCTGTAGACGGCGGCTGGTGCAGGGGTCTGGAGATAGTCTGGAGACTATCCGGAGAATATCGGGAGATCATCCGCAGATTGGCTGGAGATAAGCCAGAGATTGTCTGGAGATAATCAGCAGATTGACTGAAGGGTGTCTGTAGACATTCTGGAGGTAATCTGGAGACGCGGTGAGCAGTAATATGCACTTCAAAGCCACGACTGTAGACGTTGCTGGTGCAGGTCTCCAGAAACAATCTATACTATCTGGAGACTATCTGGATGCAATCTAGGGACTTCTGGAAACAGATCTGGAGAAACTGTGAACAGTGGCGGACGCTGTGAGCAAGCCTTGAGACATAAAACATGACAACATCATTGGCACAGTGATGGCATGACAGCATCATCTTGAGACAGTGATGGTACATATCACTGAACAGTGTTACCAATATATTGTCTGGAAGGAATGGCTCTACTGAGAGCTGTTTCCAGAGTTTTTTCATTGTCCATGGTAGTGACTGGTTTAATAGCAATATGTTTCATTTGCATGGGTAATGGCGACAAGACCGATTGGTTAATTGGTTCTTCGATACTGACCATTGCGACAGTGTTATACTGCTGAAATAAACGGTGCATTCTAGCGTTCTATATTCTGTTTACTTGTCTTCTTGAAGAGAGACGTTGCACGCAATACTAGACTTACGAATGCGCGCCTATATACTACCTGCTTCGTGCATCACTAGATGAAGAAAATTTTTTGATTATGTATGTTGTCTGCTGTCCATTTTTAAGTGATGTATTAGATTGCTTTGTTTTTTAACCGTTAAATCAGGGCGAATTTTCTATACCTATATCTGGCAAGTGACTCCATTATATTGATAGATACTTTCTGAATAGCGTTTCACCTTCGAGTGACGCCATTGTTTTGGAGTGCTCGCTGACCTGCTTAACAACTACATCGGAAAAGAATGCACTTTATTTCAGGTGAGGTATCTAATATGGGGGATAAGTTTGCTTTGGGTTGTTGGTATCATATAACCAATCCTGTAGGCCCATCCTCATTAAGTTTCCCTGAAAATTGTACAACAATAAACCCACTGCGTTGGACATTGCGCCCTGTTCTGTTTCACGGTCAGGTCCAGGGGTAGCCGGCGCTGTCCACCTGTGCCCCCCTTCAAGGCGTGTGTCCACTACCGTGCGCTACCTCTGAGGCAGGCGTGCCCCTTCTGAGTCTTGTATCCTCCGTGCGCCGGCGCTGTCATGTGCCCCTTCTGAGCCATGTATCCCCTGCCCACAGGTCAGCATTGTTGCGAGATATGCGGTCGCTGCTACTCCAGCCGCGTCTCATTGAACCACCACAGGAAAGTCCACTCAGGCATCACCGGCTGCCAGATCTGCGGCCGCGTGCTGAGCAAGGTGGCCGATCTGCGCACCCATCTCCGCTTCGTGCATCACCTGTCACCGCACGAGACGCACCTCATGGTGCCCACACGGCGCCGCAGGCAGCGGGTCGCCCCCGGGACGGACGGCGCCGAGTAACGACCGGCGACGGCGTTCTGCCGTGGTTGTCGCGCCTTCTGCTGCGGTGGCGCGTGGCTCCCCAGCCTCGTGTATAGTGAGCTGCTCTGGCGCTCTGCTGTTGTTGCAGTTTTCTGCTGCGGTGCGATGTGACGGGTCCGGCCCGGCGGTGATGTGCTGTAGTGGCTGTATGGCGGGCCGGGCTGCGGAGGTCCTCTTTGGTGGCTGTATGAGCGATGCTCGCACTGCCACTGCTGTGCTGATTTCACTTCACGTCTG
>JAXIVJ010007504.1:0-60511 GCA_036785665.1 Chirona hameri | reverse complement strand
TGGCTCGCTAGCGGTCCCTGGCGGCCAACTGCTGCAACAACTCCAGCTGATAGTGCTAGCCCGAATTTGGTTTGGAGTGTGCGGGTTGTTCATGGTTAGTCTGGTTTTGTTAGTGATGTATTTAACTTGCCGTGAAGGCACTTGATGTCCCAACATCTAGGGAACAAGCGAAGATATCAGCGCCACTGACAATGGCTAGAAGAAGCACCTACAGTGGTAAGTGTTACGGTTGAGATACCGGTTGAGAGCGCCTGGGAGGGGCAGCCGCCGTGCCCGACGCTCCGGCTTTTCCGTATATTTGAGTGGTTTTAAGACACCGGCAAGCCTGTGCGATGTGTGTTAACTAGGCAAGTGGACGCAGTGGATACGGTGCTATAGTTTTTTATTTCATCTGGACTCGCTGTTTGAGTGTGCTGAATGTTTTCTTCTCGCCATCCAGCCTACGCAAAATGGATCACCCTCGGACATCAGTTTTCCTACCTCTTCTGGAAGACCTGGAACCTCTATCGCCAGCTGTTCGCCGTCGAGAACCGACGGTAGATATCTACCGTCGGTCCGATGAGTGGCCGGCCCGGCATGCGCCGGGTCGTTAGGGGACGCGCCCATGGCCGAACAGGCCATAAGGCCATAAATCTCCTGTCAAAAGTAACACCCCTCAGCCAGAGGCGCGATCAGGAATCGGCGAGGGAGGAGAGCTGGTCGTTGGGTCCAGCTGGACGGCTCATGCCATCCGAGAGCGTCAGCTGGTCAGTCGTCGCAACCTGATCACCCCAACTGGCCTGGAGCTGTCTGCGCTCGTGATAAGCGCAGCCAGCGTTCTCGTTCCCTTTGCTACTCGCGAGTTTTCAGGCGTGGACAAATATCGTATGCTCGGAAATGATAGGGGACACACAGATACATTTTTAGACGTCTGCCTCGAGCCCTCCCCTCCCTACCTGACGATACCGGCCGCCTTCGAGCAAGCGATACCGGCCGCCTTCTGACCGCCTTTAACAACAAGTCTGACATATCAGACAGCTACCAACCATAGACTGCTTTGGTCCACTGCACTGGTAAAAATGAGGTGAGGTAGCTTATTACGAGCGAGCGCGAAGCGCTCGCTCGTCCTTCCGTGGTATATGGGACAAATCTGATGATGAGCGACCCGACCCGGCCCGGCCCGTGGTGACGCTTTTGAGAAGCTCATATCTCTGCAACCACACGTCCGATTGACAAGCAGACTTCTTTGCTGAGCAGCCCCATCCAATCTACCCTGTTGAGACCGATGCTGACGCATGTAGGTGACCACCACTGCGCGTGGCGCGTGCCGCGTAAGGGGGTGTTTAAAAGTGTTTTCTCGCAAAACTCTGCAAAGGCTGAGCCAACTGTGAGCAAATTTAGTGTGTGGTTAGGGACTTCTCAGCCGCCACTTTCCCACAAGTCAGGGGTAGGATGCCTCTGCACGTGCGCACGTGCACACCCCTATTCTATATCTCAGGAACGGCTGAGCCGATTGTGTACAAATTTGATGTGTGGTTAGGGACCTTTCGTCCGCCAGCTTCCCACACGTCATGTGTGGGATGCCTCTGCATGAGCGCACGTGCGCACGTGCACACCACTATTTTGTATCTCAGGAACTGCTTAGTCGATTGTGTTCGAATTTGGCGTGTGGTTAGGGACCAGTGTTCGTCATGGGCCCACCAACCCCCAGCCCGGCCCGGCCCAGGCCCATGAACACCAAGCCGAGGCCCGGACAAGGCCCGGTCAAATTTATAATATTGAGGCCCAAGCCCAGTCCGGCCCGTTCAGATTAAGCATATAAATATTTTCACAACATTTAAATCGCTATCCTAGCATATTTACTTGTATACTATAAATGTGAAACAATGAATCAACTAGGCTAACAAGCAAAAACACAGCCACAGCCACAGCAACAGTGTGTTGCTGTGGAAGTGAACTGCTGGTTGAAATATGTTTTTAGCTCTGACCTGAGCTTCAACATTCTCAGCCCAGGCCCGTCCAGAGCCCGGTGATTTCCTTAAAGTTAAGGCCCAGCTCAGGCCAATCCCCATGGCCCATAGGGCCGGCCCAGCCCGTGACGAACTCTGTTAGGGACTTCTCAGCCGACGCCTTTCCACAAGTCAGGGGTGGGGTGTCTTCGCACGTGCGCACGTGCACACCCCTATTTTGTATCTCAGGAACGGCTGAGCCGATTGTGTTCAAATTTGGTGTGTTGTTAGGGACCTCTCAGCCCCCACTTTCCCACAAGTCAAGAGTGGGTGCCTCTGCACGTGCGCACGTGTGCACCGTTTTTTGTATCTCAGTAAATACTTGCCCGATCGAGTTGAAATTCCCCATACATTTCCTTCGCCCTCGCTCGTGCATCGCCAACTACGGCACCTTACTGGTATAGGGCGCCACCGTGTCACAAGCTGTGAAGTATTTCATGTGGTGCAACTAGCTGCCGTGCTAAACAAAAGTAACGTTTTATAGCCGGTGTTTCGTGCTCGGGAGGTTTTCTAATGACAGCTCCCATTTCTACTAAATACACCATCCTCCGCTGAAAACAGATCCAAATATAGCAGCTAAAAAATCCCGACCAACCGTCTTCTCCGCGCACAGTCTGCTGCCTCGGGGTTAATGGTCCGAGAACCGGACCACCACCCGACTACCGCCGGACCACGGCCGGACCACCGCCAGACCACCGCGGTACCACCGCCAGACCACCGCCAGACTCCCGCCGGACCACCACCAGACTACCGCCGGACCACCACCAGACTACCGCCAGACCACCACCAGACTACCGCCGGACCACCACCAGACTACCGCCGGACCAACACCAGACTACCGCCGGACTACCACCAGACTACCGCCAGACCACCACCAGACTACCGCCGGACCACCACCAGACTACCGCCGGACCACCACCAGACTACCACCGGACCACCACCAGACTACCGCCAGACCACCACCAGACTACCACCGGACCACCGCCAGACTACCGCCGGACCACCACCAGACTAACGCCGGACCACCACCAGACTACCGCCGGACCACCGCCAGACTACCGCCGGACCACCACCAGACTACCGCCGGACCACCACCAGACTAACGCCGGACCACCACCAGACTACCGCCGGACCACCGCCAGACTACCGCCGGACCACCGCCAGCCTACCGCCGGACCACCACCAGACTACCGCCGGACCACCACCAGACTAACGCCGGACCACCACCAGATCACCGCCGGACCACCACCAGACTACCGCCGGACCACCACCAGACTACCGCCGGACCACCACCAGACTACCGCCGGACCACCGCCAGACCACCACCAGACCACCAGCAGATCACCGCGGGACCACCGCCAGACCACCGCCAGACTACCGCCGGACCACCACCAGACTACCGCCGGACCACCGCCAGACCCCCACCGGACCATTGGCCCATGTCTAGTCACATTCCATGATGGCGTGGGTGGATGGGCGATGGGACCCAGCGTCTTGAGTGTAAAGTGTAAACACCGACTATCTAATATCTTCCTGAGGCTTAACCCTCGCCAGTGCAGGGGGGTTGATGCCACCCCCTCGGTTTTTTCGGGAATAACTCGCGTAAATATCGACCGATTGCGCTGAAACTTTCAGTACCCTACTTTTGAACAATTTGACACATATTCTGAAAATGTTAAGTTGTAGGTCACATGACCCGTGACATTTGACCTGTTTGTCAATGTCATGTCAGGCGCAACTGGCGTCCCGTAGTATTGATCCTTGTAACTTGTGAAGTTTCATAATGTTTGTTGTTCAGGAGCATATGCACCTGAATATATGTTTTGTTAAGCATATATGTTTTCAGGTGACAGTTGTGGTTTCCATTGAGATTGTGACCTCAATTGACCTTTTCAAAGGTCAACCGAGAGGTCACTGACCTCCGATGACTTCATATTACTTTGTTGGCTTCCGGCAGTTTTTAGGACATTTTATGACGTTGATTTCAAATACGAGATCCATTTTACATAATTATATGTTCCGCTGAGGTCATGCGCCCGAACAGGTCAACCCATGTCACTGACCTCAAATGACCTGACATGACCTGACATGACCTTTTTGGAATTTGGCAGTTTCTAGGACATTTCGTGACGCTGATTTCAAATTTGGCATCCATTTAGCATAATTATATGCTCATTCACGACTCTAGCTCGATTAAATTCAATTTATACGCATTTACAATATGGGTGAATTTTGGGTCATTGGCATGACCCCAGAGGTCAGCTAATGACCTAGGACCTTAAAATAGGGTATCGATGGCTTCCTCTCATGACAAACAACACGCTCGTTTTTTTTTAATCGAAGCTCTAGCCCAATTAGGGGCGAAACGCTAGGGGGCTCCATTATCTTGGAAAGAAGCCAACATCATTCCTATTTTCAAGAAAAAAGGCTCAAACTCTGATCCAGTCAATTACAGGCCAATTAGTCTACTACCATGCGTTTCCAAAATCCTCGAAAAAATCGTCTTCAAAAGTATCTACCAACACCTCATCGATAATGACTTACTTTCAGAAAAGCAGAGTGGATACCGGCCCGGGCACAGCACACAAATTCAGCTAATCTATCTCATCAACAATATTTATGCTGCACTGGACCGGGGCAATGACTTCACTGCCATTTACTTAGACATAAGCAAATATTTTGATAAGATTTGGCACCAAGGACTAATATTCAAGTGTGAGAAATACTGCGGCCTGTCGGGAACCCTTCTAAACTGGTTAACATCGTATCTTTCAAACCGTAAGCAGATAGTCAAGGTTGGAAACAGTCAAAGCACCCCTAGGACCATTAATGCCGGATGCCCGCAGGGGTCGGTCCTAGGACCTCTTCTCGCGCTCATCTATCTTAACGACCTAGCTGACAAAACTCACAATGGCATATTGTTCTTTGCAGACGACACCACACTATACACGTCCCATTCACATGACCCGACATCCGCGCAACTATCACTCCAACAAGACCTACGCAACATACAACAGTTCGGCAACGATTGGCTGATTACATTCAATGGCACTAACACAATACAACATACATTCACCAATAAGAACATACACAATCCACCAGCGCTTGTATTTGACGGCCAGCAAATCCCTTGCGTAACTAGCCACAAACACTTAGGCCTGACTATATCAGCCGATTTGCACTTTCACCAACACGTAAACGACCTTATCTTTCAAATCAACAGAGCTCTTGGTCCTCTCTACCCACTGTCACGAATCCTACCCAGACACATTCTCAACAACATCTACACAGTGTACATTCTTCCTTTATTTGACTACTGTGACGTAGTTTATGACGGACTTTTGACAACCAGCGATTCACTTAGATTAGAAAGACTGCATAGGAGAGCAGCCAGACTGATCACCGGAGCACTCTACAGAACACACACCCAGACACTCTTCATTGACTTAGGATGGACCACACTAAAAAACACGAAGAGAAATGCACAAACTGACGACATTGCATTCACTTACCAACAACCAACACCAACTCCCAACCAACATTACTGCCCTCCTACCTGACACACGAGCTCACACAACAGGACGTCCATTACGCAACGCAATGACACTCACACTGCCTCCAAACAGAACCACATCATACCAAAACTCCTTCATCCCATCAACCGTGAGGAGATGGAACCAACTCCCACTCGAAGTGACATCCCTCCAGTCGCCTTGTTCCTTCAAACGAGAAATACACCGGCGCTGTGGTGCAGCTGTGCCTGCAATGTACCACAGCTTTGGACTCAGATTTGGAAATGTCCTGCATGCCAGGCTGAGGATGAGGATGTCAAACCTCAACGCACATATGTTCCAAATTCAAAATCAAACTACAGCCAGTCCCTCTTGCTTGTGTGGTTACCGAAGCGAAGACCAAAAACATTTTGTCCTAAACTGTCCCCTCTATCGTCAGTCCAGAATTCTAATGCTTCGCGAAACTTCACTTATCATCCCAAACTTTTGCGATCTCAGCCAAGACCAGCAACTCAGTATTCTCCTAAGTGGTGCTAATTTGGACCAGCATTCCGGGCAGTGGATAGCAAATATTTTCCAAAAATTCATTCTCCAGACCAGGCGATTTGTTTAAGGATCCCCGGCGGGCGCGAGCAGCTGACGGTTGGCGGACGTGACTCCTTCGGGCCGGGCGTGCGCCGCCGGCAGGTGGCGGCACCTCGCGCAGTGAGGAGGGGAAGGCGTCTCTGACCGCTGCGTGGGGGATCGGCGCAGGCGCGGCGGCGGACGTGCGGCCCGCCCGAACTGACGGACCGGACGGGTGGGCGTGGTGTCGCGGGTCTCCTGGTGGCGGTCATGACTGTTGTTTATTTTTCGTGTTTGTTGAAGAGGTGCCTAGAATTAAGCATTTTGCTTTTGTGCCAATTCAACCATAACATCATGTCATACATCACGTCCATTATCGAAATAAACAAACAAACAAACAAACACAACTCAGCAGTTCCTATCCCAGCCCATAGATGTCTCTCCAAGCTGACGCCTGATGCATGCTGTACCGCACGACATAGCAGTTCCTATCCCAGCTCATAGATGTCTCTCCAAGCGGACGCCTGATGCATGGGGGGCAAAGCGGCCATGCCCCCCCCCCCCCCCCAAAAAAAAACCGCCTGAAGTCGGCGCAAAATTGCCACATTTTCTGATATAGAAGAAAATCTAAGCAACTTTTACAAAGGAAAGTTTGTTTTACATCAGCTCTCAATGCATAAGCAAGCGAAATCCGATGAGTTTTCAGAATTGTGAAACTTTTTAGGATCCCCCCTAAAAAAAAACACCCGTTCTGGATCCGCCTTTGCTCCGGCCGGAGTCCGGCAAGGGCGGATCTAGCTTCTTCTTCTTTTTTTTGGGGGGAGGGGCAAATCCAGTGGCATATTTCCAAAAAGTTGTTGAGCGGGGGTATATAATCATAGCGAAAAGTTGTTGACCGGGGGAAGGGGGCGGGTAGCAGACCGTCAGTATTCAGCGATAAATTGTTGACCGGGGGGAAAGGGGGGTAGAGCACGTCGTCAGCCCGTCAGCAACTGTATAGCATGTATAGACTCCACGTCTTGGGGGACATGACCCCGTTGCCTCCCCCCCCCCAACCCCTGGCCAGAGAGACCAGAGAAGGACCATCATCGGCTCAGATGCCAGATGCCTCAGAAAGCTGCCCATCTAGCATCTCGGGGGGGACAAAGGCTCATTTTTATCAAATTGAAGGGAAAATGCCTCCTTCCCCGGGCCCCGGGAGTAGTGGGTTACATTAAAGGGAATAGGTCACCTTGAAAGTTGTCTTGAAATTCAACCATACGGTGCATCTTGAGATCAAAACTACGATTATGACTTTGGTGTGGACAACTGAGGGATATATGTGGAGAAAGAAGTAAGTTTCTCTTTCTATTGCACGAGAAATCGTACGATGGCAGTTGGCGTTCTGGCTCCACCCAGCTCCGCCTGACGCCAAGTACAGTCTCTGACAAGGGGCCGCCGCGCCGCCCGGGCGGCTGAGCGGATATTAACGATGCGGCGTGATTTAACTGAGAACATAACGAAATCACGTGACCTGACCTGAGGTCACATGCCAAAATTTTGACACTTTTCCATTCGAGTTCTCAAAAAAAAATTGCATTAAATTAATTTGTGGTTAATGGCTATTCTGATGATACATAGGTTTATAAACAGATAACAGCAGACCTGGATTTGGCACGAAATATTCGGCCTCTTATTTTAAGCACAGCAGTGAACGACGGTGCTGGACTCGCATTTTCACGAGCCGAGACATAACAGTGTATCAGCTTAACCAGCGCCGTGCCGGAGGGGGGGGGGGCGTTTAGACCCCCTAAGGTTTTTCGAGAATAGCGAAAAACGGCAGCGCGCAGCGCCGCCTTTTTTGGTACAGCTGTTCCAGCATCAATTGCGCACATTATGTTAAAAAAATACCTCCGGTCATCTCAGGTCAGGTCACCAGACCAGATCACGTGACACACCTCCAAAAATGTTTCCAGTCGCACCACAGCCACAGTTTTTGTGCGATCGATTTCGTACTTACAGGATTTCATGAGAGCAATAGTACATACAATACGTTTATCTCGGATTTTTAATATCGGTGACCTCATATCGGTCGGGTCAATTTCATGACCTTCCCATTATAAGTCAATGGGGAAATAATCAAATGATTCCTTTTCTGAGGATACGAATTATATCAGCCCAATTCCTTCGGGATCATGTCATCATAGGCAATTCTTGAAGTTCCATTGTTCAATTTTTGTTCAACGACCCCTAAAGGGTCAGATGAGGTCACCAGCACTTTTTTGCAAATAACTTTCGACCAAATCAAGATAGAGAAGTGAAACTGGCACCAATGTGTTTGTCTCGTCGAGGCACGTCTCCCAATTTGAAACATGACCTAATTGGGTTACTATTTGACCTTGACCTGAGGTCAAATTTTTTGGTTGACCTAACCTGGTCATCATGCATATGATACAAAGTACCTTGGCGAGACAAACACGTTTGCTTCAAAATTATTTCCCTATCTTTTTTAGGTAAAAATATATTTGTGAAAACTATTTTGCTAAAAAATAGCCTGTTTGACATTTGATGAGCTCTGGAGCCTAAACAATTCACCTGAGCTAAAATCTGAGGACAACTTGCACATTCAATTTTTCAATAGCTTTCCATTGTTTTTTCCGTTTGTTCCTAGCTATCACAATTCCTGTTCTATCTGGGAATTTCTGGAGCGAAGTCCTAAAACTTTCAAATCTGACCCTTGATGACCTCTGGTGACCTCAATATTGACCTGATAAAAAATTGCCTGCAATAGTTTCAAAATGCATTCTGACGGGCTTTCGAACAGTGTCTTCGGTTTTTGTCTACATTCTCTAGAAGCCGAGTTAGAAGGGGGAGGGGGCGTCGAAACGCCCCCCTCCCCCCCCCCCCCGGCACGGCGAAGGTGGCACCGAGCACCGGCACGGCGCGGGTTAAAGGAAATAGTTCACCTTCAACATTGGTTTTAAATTGAGATAACAGTTCCGTAGCCCGTGTTGGGGAAACCCCTATCTGCAAGTTGTCTTGACTGAAGAGACTCCAGCCGAATATATTTGATTTTTTGGCGAAGAAATGCGGTGCTGGCGAAAGAATGTGGTGCTGGATCTAGCCTGGGCAGAGGCTATGCCATCAGCCAATCAGCTTACAGCTGGTGCTAGCAAGTGAACCGTCGGCCGCCGGTTGGCACATCTCTAATGCGAGTCTATTATTAAGCGACTACTTCCGAATCTGATTGGCTGAACATTTGTTTTTATTCGCGTGACGTCAGGACTCTGACTTGAGTATGCATATAGTTTTAAGAAACAATAATAATTTACGGCCTGCTGTCCTGAATCGGCGCGATATAAGGCCATTTTTGACAATATACAAATAAATTGTATTAAAACATATATCAAATCGTGTTTGGGAAACATTTTCCAAGGTGAACTATTTCCTTCAAAGGAAATAGTTCACCTTCAACATTAGTTTTACACTGAGATAGCAGTTTTGTAGCTCGTGTTGGAAAACCCCTATCTGCAAGTTTTCTTGACTGAAAAGACTCTCCAGCCGAATATATTTGAGTTTTTGGAGAAGGAATGCGGTGCTGGCGAAAGAATGTTGTACTGGTTTTAGCCCGGGCAGAGGCTATACCATCAGCCAATCAGCTTGCAGCTGGTGCTAGCAAGCGATCGCCGGCCGCCGGTTGGCACATCTCCAATGCGAGTCTATCATTACGCGACTACTTTCGAATCTGATTGGCTGAACCATTGTTTACATTCGCGTGACGTCAGGACTCTGACTCAGAGAGTATGCATATAGTTTTGATAAACAACACAAATTTACGGCCTTCTGTCCTGAATCGGCGCAATATAAGGCCATTTTTGACAATATAAAAAATCGTATTAAAAATATAATCAAATCGTGTTGGGTAAAACAATTTCAAGGTGAACTATTTCCTTTAACAGCTCCGTTTCAAATTTCGGCTCTAAAATACGAGGCCGAAAATTTCGTGTCAAATCCAGATCTCTTCTTATCTGTGGTTTATATAATTCGAATTATGTATATGGGAGATATCGCCAGAAGAAAATTAAAGCTTTGGGCGACATTAAAGAGATGCCTGATGCTGTAACTCAAAAACCGTTCCACGGACGGGACTTACAACTTTACAGCGTGAATCTACGGCCCAGATGACCCCCGACACATAGTTCAATCGAAATACGAGAAGTAGGATGTTATGGTTTGGTCGATCTGACGTGGGCTGCCCCGGGTGGCCTCTGGTCACGTGACCTTGAGGTCACAGAGTGACTACAAGGCTGATGTTATATATCATTGAAAGCAGGTCGTCGAGATAAGCATAATGCCGTTTATTTGAGCTCTCTAACACAATTACGTGCAAAGTTATTACCAAAGACGTGCTGTGCTGGTGACCATGATTTTTCCAAATACACAAATATAAATAAAATATTTTAGAGACAAAGCTATCACAATTTTTTAACATCCAAGGCTTATGTATAGATGTTGATTCTGGCATGGACAAAATTCCGAATTTGAAATGGCCACATTATAAAATCACGTGATTTAACCTGAGATCACGCGTTGAAATTCCAAAATTTTATAATTTTCCAAAAATGATTATATCATAATAATCTATTGTTACTGATGATTCTGATGGTATATAGCATTATATGACTCGCATGATTTAATGGGAGATATTGCATGCTGAAAATTAAAGTTTTGCTTGACATTACAAAGTTGCCCGAGGCTGTAACTCGAAAACCATTTGACGGACGGGGCTGGAAAGGTCACAGCGTGAATCTACAGCCCAGATAACCCCCACCACGTAGTTTTATCGAAATATGAGATGTAGGGTGTTATTTCGAGGTATTTTGGTCGATCTGTCTTGGAGTGCCCTAATCCCCCCCCCCCCCCCCCTCCAACGAAAAATCGGTAGGCAAACGCGTGTTTTTGCCCCCGCCTCCAAACCGTTTCGGGAGGTTGTGATTTTTGCTCCGGGAAGGCGTGATTTACCCCTCTCCGACAACAATTTTTAAACGGAACGAAATTTCCCCCCCCCCCCCCCCCCAACTCGAAACCTAGATCCACCACTGACTAGAGCAGCGTATGGCCGTCTCACCCCTCAGGAGGACCGGGCAGGAGCTCCCCACAGGGGGGACGGGGACGTGTCCCCCACTACATTTTCGTATTTTAGCATTACGCCTATGGGCGTTGCATGGAAAGCATCGACTTCAGAATGCCTCCGTCCCCCCAACTTTCGGAAGGTGGCGGCGCCCTTGGGACCGGGGCAGCGTACGGCCGTCTCGCCCCTCAGCCGCACCGGTGCAGCGTATGCCTGTCTCGCCCCTCAGCCAGACCGGAGCAGCGTATGGCCGTCTCACCCCTCAGTCAGACCGGTGCAGCGTATGGCCGTCTCGCCCCTCAGTCAGACCGGTGCAGCGTATGGCCGTCTCACCCCTCAGCCGGACCGGGGCAGAGTACGGCCGTCTCACCCCTCAGCCGGACCAGTGCAGCATATGGCCGTCTCGCCCTTCAGCCAGACCTGGGCAGCGTGTGGCCGTCTCGCTCCTCAGCCGGACCGGTGCAGCGTATAGCCGTTTCACCCCTCAGCCAGACCGGAGCAGAGTATGGTCGTCTCGCCCTCAGCCAGACCGGAGCAGCGTATGACCGTTTCACCCTTCAGCCAGACCGGGGCAGCGTATGGCCGTCTCACCCCTCAGTCAGACCGGTGCAGCGTATGGCCGTCTCGCCCCTCAGTCAGACCGGTGCAGCGTATGGCCGTCTCGCCCCTCAGCCAGACCAGGGAAGCGTATGGCCGTCTTCCTCCCTCAGCCGGACCTGGCAGCGTATGGCCGTCCCACCCCTCAGTCAGACTGGTGCAGTGTATGGCCGTCTCGCCAGTCGCACATCACACAGACCGGGGCAGCGTATGGCCGTCTCCTCCTTAGCATGAATTAAGGAAGGGATAATTATCCGCGGTAAACGTAATCTTAAATAGGATCGCACCTTAGGCGCAACTATCCGTATCCCGTTCGAAATATTCGCACCGCACCGAGCCGCGTGCGGAGACAGCCGAGTCGGACCACAGCACCAGTGACGTCACGGTAATGTTGTGTGACTTGGGCGGACACCCCCGCCCAAGGCTGTATAAACCAGGTATAGAACACTCCGGCCGAAAAAGTGGTGACAAACACTAATTTAGTAGCCGCGACCGCGGAGTCGCTGTGACGTAGAAGGCGGGGGACGCGGCCGGCCGGCCTCCGAACACAACATTAGTGCGCGCGTGCTTGAAGCTTAGATCGCGCTTAGTTTCTTTGTGTAATGGTCGATTGCAAAACTTGTAATATGTAATATGTCACAAATCAACTGCTCTGCCGGATGCCGCTAAAAAATGAAATCAGACAAGTATTTGATGTTGTATCTGCGCAAAGTTCAACGATTAGGTACGGTCCGACCGCCACTCGAAATTATGATAAGTGTATCTTTGATGCCATTGCCCGGCGTGGAAAATGTGAATGTATCGCAATGAATTGCCTAGGGAGACATAAACCTCATCAAATATATTGTATTTGTTTGGCATTGCTATTCCTTCTCGTGACATAGTACAGGCGCGGATCCAAGATTTCGGTCAGGGGGGGGGGCACATACAAAAAGTTGAGCCCTACGCACGTGGGCGCGACATGGTGGGCGCGACATGGGCGTGACCCGGGCTCGGGGGGGGGGGGCTCCTATGCGCCCCTATACTTTTCTTATAGGTGAATCTTCGGGAAATTTATGAAATGGTATATGATCTGAATCGTTATCTTGATCATTTTGTTTTGGCATGTCAGTCGTTGCTGCACCCCCGACGGCGCACAAAGGCATCTTGCTATGGCCTGTAACTCATAAGTCACATTATTATCATTGATTTTTAGTAATTATTAGACACTTGGCAATTTGTGTTCATTAGTGCAAGCCACCCACAGGACAGGACCAGTAAGCTAGCATTAGGTACTACTCAGTGGCGGCGGATAAGGGAGGGGTGTAGAGGAGGCAGCTGCCCGCCCACTCAAGAAGTTGGGGGGAGGGAAACATATGATTTTGTTTCCCCCATAAATTTGTAAGAGACTAGAAAATCCATACTCCAGGAAGTTGGTTCGATTTTTCCTTTTGACCGAAACAATTAACCAGGGCCCCGATGTGAACCCAGCCAGCCTGATGGGCCTTCTAAGATCGACTGAAGGCCCTCTGTCGGCCTGATGGGGACCCTCGGAAGGCCATGAGGGGCCCTCAGAAGGCCTGAAACTTCAACATTGGCTTGTCCGACGTTTTTTTTTGCGATCATTTAGAGGCCCTGCAAAAATATAGTGGCCTAAATCCGAGGAGATACCATTTCGCGTTTTTTTTTTGGGGGGGGGGGGATTTGGCGGTGGGGGGGGGGCCCTTTTTCCGAGGGGACCCTCTGGGTTTCTTTGCCCCCCCCATCCGAAAATACGATCGGCCGCCACTGGTACTATTCATAATGGTGTCTCAAAACCTAAGTAATACCGATATCAGTCACATTGGTAATGATTTTCTAGTCTGTTTATATAAGGTGATACAATTTATGGGTTTACGTCCTTGAAAAATAAAAAAAAATATAGCTAACCTACTCCTACAGCCTCTTATGTCGACAATTTTCGCAGATGTCCTCAGCTAAAGAACGTACAGATTTGGGTGTACATTTTTAGCTTATGAGGTATTCTGGGAAAATACTGATATGTTGACAGATACAATTATTATTTCGGCTTTCATATACACCTTTAAATATTGTTTTACGCTTCATAAAGATAAGTAAATGCTTAAAAATCCACACGCACACACGCCCGTACATTGCCAGCGAACCAATATGGCGAACCCGTTGAAATGTAAATAAACGATTCTCCCCCGCTTACACGTCATCACAATCTTACCAATCACCGTCCAGCTTTCTCAAGACTGATTGGTCAATACTAGCTGATAGCCAAATATAGCTTATGGGCAGATCCTATAAACACGGTCAAGATGCTGGAAGCTGCTCGCGGTTGTCACACTTTTTACCAATGTTGAAGGAACGGAGTACACCCCCTGCCCCCGCCCGAGTTATTAAGTTACCTTGCCCCGTCCGTGTATACAGCAGCCTTGCCCCTGCCATTCACGAACATTCCCAGTTTTGTTTATTTCCTAAGATTAAAATTTTGCTAGTATTATTGCGTTTGTGATCTGGTGTTAACGTTGAAGGCGGGAGCTCGGTAAGTGTAAGTGAGATTTTGGTTTCAAAAGTATTATGTACTTATAGGTATGCTACATTCGGTACCCATAGGCGTACAAGGAGGGGAGGGGGAATTGCCACCCCCCCCCCCCCCCCTGAAGGTCTGTACGTGCCCCTTTGATCGAAAAATGAAGATTTTTTTATTTTTTCAGAGAAAAATTGTGAAAATATGCCATTCTAAAAATATGGTGGGCAAAATCCAGTTACTTTTTTGGTGGGGGTTCTTTATGCCCCCCCCCCCCCCTTAGGAAAAAATTGCCCCCTCCTGGAGAAAATCCTGGGTATGCTACTGTCGGTACCTCAACCTATCGGTGTCAGTGTCAGTGTGTGCCATGGGGCAAGGCTGAGGGTAGTGTCAAGAATATTGGGGTAATTGTCTGGGTATTAGTTCAGTAATTCACCTCCCCAGTTAATGGTGTTCTTGAGGTCCCTAATAGAAGAAGTGGTATTATTACAACAGACAGAAAATTGTACCAGTAATACCAAAGTATGGCATCACCAAAAACTATACATAATAAAACCTTACCTTACCTTACATAAGGTAAAACCTGATGTAATTTTTGCAGCAATTACGGTTGCAGGGACCCACATTTAGAATGCTCCGCTCACATTCGCTTGCTGTGCTGCACCCCTATAGGGCTGTTGCCCCCAAACTTCCTAGCCCATCTTGTAGACATAACCCACTTTTCAGTGATCAGTCTGTCGTAATATTATTGTCAGCTGACTACTGTTCTTCTATTAGGGACCTCATGAACACCATAAACTGGGGAGATGAATTACTGAACTAATACCCAGACATGTCTGTTCCAAACAAGGACTATGATTGGAAATGTTTCACAATACTGATACTGGTGTGTTAACAGGTAGTGAAGTATGGACTATGGAGAGGGATGGCACAAACAGTAATTGTTGACTAAGGTATCTGTCGGTGCACTGTGTTTGTAGTAATCAAGGTTCAAGCTACTATCACCGTTGTTGGTCTGGAGTCAGAGATGCTTTATGACGTCACCAGACTCGCTACAATGATGGCCTACTCCAGGGTAGGCCATCCCTTCCCTAGGGTATGGTAGTTCCCTATGCCCAGTATGCAAAATGTGGCAGGAACATTGACAATATTTGAGGCAGCCCAAATCCTACCCCAAATGCGACAGCATTTTCCCCATTTGGGGCAGGTGACGGGGGGATTAGTTCAATTAATGGGTCTAATATATCCATTAGATTTTGAAATTTTGGACATGTGCACTGTAGTGACACATGCCTTTAATCTGCAAATATTTGTTACATAACATTTTAGTGTCGGCATAAAATGTCTGGTGTCAGCACAGTTTGAACACACAGTCATTGTGTACATTATGTACAATTATATTAGTTCATGGTGACAATTTTGCTCCTTGCAGACTGCTGCAAAGATGAGTGACAAGATGACTGGGGACCCGTCTGTGTTCCAAGAATCTTTTGAATCCATAGTAAAGGAGAACATAGAAGACTTTGAAATGGAGAAAGATGAGGCCATCAGCGATGCCCTGCAGCAGCTTAAATCGCAGGTAAGTTGGTCAGAATGTGATGCTTGGTCCTGTTTTAATGACCATCCAAGCCAAAGGCCATGTAAAACCTGCATGATGTGACAAGGGTGAGATTGTGAAACGAATATTTGTGCTTTAATATTTATATATTTTTGGTCATTAGATTTTGCCCTGCAGTACTTGAATATTTGGTGTTATTGTCATCCCTGCTGATCAAAAGACAAGACGCTGTACCCATAACCAGCGAACATGTGGCCTGGACACTTGACAGCAGGGTTGGCAGTTGGTGGCAAAAAGTGTTGTTGTTTTTTGCCACTGGTTTTACCAGTTAAAACCGGCTGGCAAAAACCCCTAGTGGCAAAAAGTGGCAAAAACTCCAATGTACCAAATCTGATAATTGTTTTGTACCAGATCAATTTAAGCATTATAGTCCATAGCTGAACCGATTTAAGTAGGCTTTGTTTTGTTTCTTTCCTAGTTCCATTGAAAATGAAAGTATTTTTCACAATATATGTCTTTAACACACGCACTGTAGGGGGAGGGGGCGAAATCCGCCAACCCCTCCTGGGTTTTTGTGAATATCTCCTGATTTTACTGGCCGATGTGCATAATTTTTGGTGTACCTGCCTAACAAATGAACGGAGCGTCGTCTAAGGTAACCAAAACAAAAATCGGCCGATTTTTGTTTTTATACGCCATCAAAGTAAAAAATGTCTACAAAATGACTGCAATGCTGCCGTGCAAAGACAAAACCGATTACGTCGATTTTTGGTGATTTTGTGTTTTTGGTATCAATCAATTCGTCTTTTTAAAGCCCATATGATGAGTTAAGCCACATACAAAACGGGGTGAAAACTAGTCAAATATTTTGCAAATGCGTTTTTTGGAATGGCTACGTTTTACTAATATGGTAGAGTTTCGAAGACAAAGATGATTACGTCCCTTCCAGACGTCGACAACCATTACGTTGACATTGCGGTGGTGAGACGGACTAACAAAAGCGATCACGTTTCAAACGTAATCATTTCTGTCCCGCAATCGTGGAACGATGTGCGTGGCAAAAACGATTACGTATGAACGTAATCATTGGCGCCTCGTCGCTTCGATACGATATGCATGACAAAAACTATTACGTTTGAACGTAATCGTTTCTGACTGTTATGTGGAAATGGGCGACATCTCGTGATCACGACGTAGTCATTTTTGCCACTATTGATCTCTGAGAGGGGCAGCGTCCGTCACCCCCCCCCCCCCCCCCCCCCCCACCCACCCACACACACACACTGGAGGGATAGTGTCCGTCACACCCCACACTGGAGGGACAGGGTCCGTCACACCCCACACTGGAGGGACAGCGTCCGTCACACCCCACACTGGAGGGACAGCGTCCGTCACACCCCACACTGGAAGGACAGCGTCCGTCACACCCCACACTGGAGGGACAGGGTCCGTCACACCCCACACTGGAGGGACAGTGTCCGCCACACCCCACATTGGAGGGACAGTGTTCGTCACACCGCTGACTGGAGGGACAGCACCCCACATTGGAGGGACAGGGTGCGCTCAGTGCGACAAACACGAGCATCACATCAGTGAGGCGAAGACGGCGCGAAAATACTATCGAGCCGACGCGGACAGTGCTTGGGAACAAGATGCTGTGCAGTGGGCACTTTTCGGCGGACATGATGAAGGTCTTCATGCTCCCTCAGCTCCCCCTGAAAGACGCTCTGTTCACTCCAAGGCTGATGTGCTTTAACGAAACTGTCGCCCTGCTCATGCCGTCAAGACGCGAAGACCGAGCAGCGATCAAACAGCACAGTACAGTGCGGCGTGTGTCATGGCACGACGGACTGGCCGGCCGTGGATGTGAGGAGGTCGCGGCGGCGGGCGGCCTTCTACATGTGCCTGACCACCAGGCACCACGTGTCCAGGCACCACGTGTCCACTGTCCAGGCACCACGTGTCCTGTGGCTTGATAACTGTGCCGGCCAGAACAAATAATGGACTCTAATGTCGACCTTACTAAAAACCGTACACAACACCACAAGGACGGAGACGATCACACTGAAGTATCTGGAACCTGGTCACACGTCCATGTCCGCTGATGCCACTCACCAGGTCGTGTTAAAAAAACTGCGAAGAGCTGGAACGGTAGAGGACATACAGGGCTATCGCCGCAACCGAAGATGCCGGGGTCAAAGTGGTGGGCATGCAACCAGGCGCCAACATGGTGCAGACGGAGGACGCTATCAGCCGACTGCCCTGAAGGTGCTGGCGGAACAGGGTGAGCTCGACATGCCCTGCAGGTGCTGGCGGAACAGGGTGAGCGGCCATACCTGGCGTCTTTCAAGGTCGGGCAATTCAGACTGGACTCAGCGGAGTTGCCGACCAATATTTATCTGAATGGCATGGTGTGGACAGCCTACAACGTGATGCAAAGCACATCATCAGTGGATGAACAGCCCACACCCGGCAGGCAAGCTGCCACAGCCTCCAGGGAGCGGCTCGAGGGTATCTGCCTGCACCAGGCTGGCTCCTCACATGGCAAAACACAAGCGGATCTTCTGGGATCAGCTGCTGGAAGAGAGCCGGGGCCTCCCTGCGGGGTTGGACGCAGCCTGCCGTACAGCGAGGCGCCGCGCTGCCGGGAGGTGTACATCACGGCCCCGCCGTAAGCGAACGCGCTGCGGGGATGCGCTGGCAGGGCTGACGGCCGTCAATGACGGAACAGCGTCACGCGGCTCTGACAGCACACTGAAGCCGGGACGTGACGCTGGCGGCTCTCTGAAGCCTGGACGTGACGCTGGCGGCTCTCTGACAGCACACTGAAGCCTGGACGTGACGCTGGCGGCTCTCTGACAGTACACTGAAGCAGCTGGACGTGACGCTGGCGGCTCTCTGACAGCACACTGAAGCCTGGACGTGACGCTGGCGGCTCCCTGACGGCACACTGAAGCCTGGACGTGACGCTGGCGGCTCTCTGACAGCACACTGAAGCCTGGACGTGACGCTGGCGGCTCTCTGACAGCACACTGAAGCCTGGACGTGACGCTGGCCACTCTCTGACGGCACACTGAAGCCTGGACGTGACGCTGGCGGCTCTCTGACGGCACACTGAAGCCTGGACGTGACGCTGGCGGCTCTCTGACGGCACACTGAAGCCTGGACGTGACGCTGGCGGCTCTCTGACGGCACACTGAAGCCTGGACGTGACGCTGGCGGCTCTCTGACGGCACACTGAAGCAGCTGGACGTGACGTTGGCGGCTCTGACAGCACACTGAAGCCTGGACGTGACGCTGGCGGCTCTCTGACGGCATACTGAAGCCTGGACGTGACGCTGGCGGCTCTGACAGCACACTGAAGCCTGGACGTGACGCTGGCGGCTCTCTGACGGCATACTGAAGCCTGGACGTGACGCTGGCGGCTATCTGACAGCACACTGAAGCCTGGACGTGACGCTGGCGGCTCTGACAGCACACTGAAGCCGGGACGTGACGCTGGCGGCTCTCTGACAGTACACTGAAGCCTGGACGTGACGCTGGCGGCTCTCTGACGGCACACTGAAGCAGCTGGACGTGACGCTGGCGGCTCTCTGACAGCACACTGAAGCAGCTGGACGTGACGCTGGCGGCTCTCTGACAGCACACTGAAGCCTGGACGTGACGCTGGCGGCTCTGACAGCACACTGAAGCCTGGACGTGACGCTGGCGGCTCTCTGACAGCACACTGAAGCCTGGACGTGACGCTGGCGGCTCTCTGACGGCACACTGAAGCCTGGACGTGACGCTGGCGGCTCTCTGACGGCACACTGAAGCAGCTGGACGTGACGCTGGCGGCTCTCTGACAGCACACTGAAGCAGCTGGACGTGACGCTGGCGGCTCTCTGACAGCACGCTGAAGCCTGGACGTGACGCTGGCGGCTCTCTGACGGCACACTGAAGCCTGGACGTGACGCTGGCGGCTCTCTGACGGCACACTGAAGCCTGGACGTGACGCTGGCCACTCTCTGACAGTACATTGAAGCCGGGACGTGACGCTGGCGGCTCTCTGACGGCACACTGAAGCCTGGACGTGACGCTGGCGGCTCTCTGACGGCACACTGAAACCTGGACGTGACGCTGGCGGCTCTCTGACAGCACACTGCAGCCTGGACGTGACGCTGGCGGCTCTCTGACGGCACACTGAAGCCTGGACGTGACGCTGGCGGCTCTCTGACGGCACACTGAAGCAGCTGGACGTGACGCTGGCGGCTCTCTGACAGCACACTGAAGCAGCTGGACGTGACGCTGGCGGCTCTCTGACGGCACACTGAAGCAGCTGGACGTGACGCTGGCGGCTCTCTGACAGCACACTGAAGCAGCTGGACGTGACGCTGGCGGCTCTCTGACAGCACACTGAAGCCTGGACGTGACGCTGGCGGCTCTCTGACAGCACACTGAAGCCTGGACGTGACGCTGGCGGCTCTCTGACAGCACACTGAAGCCTGGACGTGACGCTGGCCACTCTCTGACAGCACACTGAAGCCTGGACGTGACGCTGGCGGCTCTCTGACAGCACACTGAAGCCTGGACGTGACGCTGGCGGCTCTGACAGCACACTGAAGCCTGGACGTGACGCTGGCCACTCTCTGACAGCACACTGAAGCCTGGACGTGACGCTGGCGGCTCTCTGACAGCACACTGAAGCCTGGACGTGACGCTGGCCACTCTCTGACAGCACACTGAAGCAGCTGGACGTGACGCCGGCGGCTCTCTGACAGCACACTGAAGCCTGGACGTGACGCTGGCGGCTCTCTGACAGCACACTGAAGCCTGGACGTGACGCTGGCCACTCTCTGACAGCACACTGAAGCCTGGACGTGACGCTGGCGGCTCTGTGACAGCACACTGAAGCCTGGACGTGACGCTGGCGGCTCTCTGACGGCTCACTGAAGCCTGGACGTGACGCCGGCGGCTCTCTGACAGCATACTGAAGCCTGGACGTGACGCTGGCGGCTCTCTGACAGTACACTGAAGCCTGGACGTGACGCTGGCGGCTCTCTGACAGTACACTGAAGCCGGGACGTGACGCTGGCGGCTCTCTGACAGTACACTGAAGCCTGGACGTGACGCTGGCGGCTCTCTGACAGCTCACTGAAGCCTGGACGTGACGCTGGCGGCTCTCTGACAGCACACTGAAGCCTGGACGTGACGCTGGCGGCTCTCTGACGGCACACTGAAGCCGGGACGTGACGCTGGCGGCTCTCTGACAGCATACTGAAGCCTGGACGTGACGCTGGCGGCTATCTGACAGCACACTGAAGCCTGGACGTGACGCTGGCGGCTCTCTGACAGCACACTGAAGCCGGGACGTGACGCTGGCGGCTCTCTGACAGTACACTGAAGCCTGGACTTGACGCTGGCGGCTCTCTGACAGCACACTGAAGCCTGGACGTGACGCTGGCGGCTCTCTGACAGTACACTGAAGCCTGGACGTGACGCTGGCGGCTCTCTGACAGCACACTGAAGCCTGGACGTGACGCTGGCGGCTCTCTGACAGCACACTGAAGCCGGGACGTGACGCTGGCGGCTCTCTGACAGTGCACTGAAGCCGGGACGTGACGCTGGCGGCTCTCTGACAGTACACTGAAGCCGGGACGTGACGCTGGCGGCTCTCTGACAGCACACTGAAGCCGGGACGTGACGCTGGCGGCTCTCTGACAGCACACTGAAGCCGGGACGTGACGCTGGCGGCTCTCTGACAGCGCACTGAAGCCGGGACGTGACGCTGGCGGCTCTCTGACAGTACACTGAAGCCGGGACGTGACGCTGGCGGCTCTCTGACGGCACACTGAAGCCTGGACGTGACGCTGGCGGCTCTCTGACAGTACACTGAAGCCTGGACGTGACGCTGGCGGCTCTCTGACAGCACACTGAAGCCGGGACGTGACGCTGGCGGCTCTCTGACGGCACACTGAAGCCTGGACGTGACGCTGGCGGCTCTCTGACAGCACACTGAAGCCTGGACGTGACGCTGGCGGCTCTCTGACAGTACACTGAAGCCTGGACGTGACGCTGGCGGCTCTCTGACAGCACACTGAAGCCTGGACGTGACGCTGGCGGCTCTCTGACAGTACACTGAAGCCTGGACGTGACGCTGGCGGCTCTCTGACGGCACACTGAAGCCTGGACGTGACGCTGGCGGCTCTCTGACAGCACACTGAAGCCTGGACGTGACGCTGGCGGCTCTCTGACAGTACACTGAAGCCTGGACGTGACGCTGGCGGCTCTCTGACAGCACACTGAAGCCTGGACGTGACGCTGGCGGCTCTCTGACGGCACACTGAAGCCTGGACGTGACGCTGGCGGCTCTCTGACAGTACACTGAAGCCTGGACGTGACGCTGGCGGCTCTCTGACAGTACACTGAAGCCTGGACGTGACGCTGGCGGCTCTCTGACGGCACACTGAAGCCTGGACGTGACGCTGGCGGCTCTCTGACGGCACACTGAAGCCTGGACGTGACGCTGGCGGCTCTCTGACAGCACACTGAAGCCTGGACGTGACGCTGGCGGCTCTCTGACGGCACACTGAAGCCTGGACGTGACGCTGGCGGCTCTCTGACAGCACACTGAAGCCTGGACGTGACGCTGGCGGCTCTCTGACGGCACACTGAAGCCTGGACGTGACGCTGGCGGCTCTCTGACAGCACACTGAAGCCTGGACGTGACGCTGGCGGCTCTCTGACGGCACACTGAAGCCTGGACGTGACGCTGGCGGCTCTCTGACAGCACACTGAAGCCGGGACGTGACGCTGGCGGCTCTCTGACAGTGCACTGAAGCCGGGACGTGACGCTGGCGGCTCTCTGACAGTACACTGAAGCCGGGACGTGACGCTGGCGGCTCTCTGACAGCACACTGAAGCCGGGACGTGACGCTGGCGGCTCTCTGACAGCACACTGAAGCCGGGACGTGACGCTGGCGGCTCTCTGACAGCGCACTGAAGCCGGGACGTGACGCTGGCGGCTCTCTGACAGTACACTGAAGCCTGGACGTGACGCTGGCGGCCCTGACAGCACACTGAAGCCTGGACGTGACGCTGGCCACTCTCTGACAGCACACTGAAGCCTGGACGTGACGCTGGCGGCTCTCTGACAGCACACTGAAGCCTGGACGTGACGCTGGCCACTCTCTGACAGCACACTGAAGCAGCTGGACGTGACGCCGGCGGCTCTCTGACAGCACACTGAAGCCTGGACGTGACGCTGGCGGCTCTCTGACAGCACACTGAAGCCTGGACGTGACGCTGGCCACTCTCTGACAGCACACTGAAGCCTGGACGTGACGCTGGCGGCTCTGTGACAGCACACTGAAGCCTGGACGTGACGCTGGCGGCTCTCTGACGGCTCACTGAAGCCTGGACGTGACGCCGGCGGCTCTCTGACAGCATACTGAAGCCTGGACGTGACGCTGGCGGCTCTCTGACAGTACACTGAAGCCTGGACGTGACGCTGGCGGCTCTCTGACAGTACACTGAAGCCGGGACGTGACGCTGGCGGCTCTCTGACAGCACACTGAAGCCTGGACGTGACGCTGGCCACTCTCTGACAGCACACTGAAGCCTGGACGTGACGCTGGCGGCTCTGTGACAGCACACTGAAGCCTGGACGTGACGCTGGCGGCTCTCTGACGGCTCACTGAAGCCTGGACGTGACGCCGGCGGCTCTCTGACAGCATACTGAAGCCTGGACGTGACGCTGGCGGCTCTCTGACAGTACACTGAAGCCTGGACGTGACGCTGGCGGCTCTCTGACAGTACACTGAAGCCGGGACGTGACGCTGGCGGCTCTCTGACAGTACACTGAAGCCTGGACGTGACGCTGGCGGCTCTCTGACAGCTCACTGAAGCCTGGACGTGACGCTGGCGGCTCTCTGACAGCACACTGAAGCCTGGACGTGACGCTGGCGGCTCTCTGACGGCACACTGAAGCCGGGACGTGACGCTGGCGGCTCTCTGACAGCATACTGAAGCCTGGACGTGACGCTGGCGGCTATCTGACAGCACACTGAAGCCTGGACGTGACGCTGGCGGCTCTCTGACAGCACACTGAAGCCGGGACGTGACGCTGGCGGCTCTCTGACAGTACACTGAAGCCTGGACTTGACGCTGGCGGCTCTCTGACAGCACACTGAAGCCTGGACGTGACGCTGGCGGCTCTCTGACAGTACACTGAAGCCTGGACGTGACGCTGGCGGCTCTCTGACAGCACACTGAAGCCTGGACGTGACGCTGGCGGCTCTCTGACAGCACACTGAAGCCGGGACGTGACGCTGGCGGCTCTCTGACAGTGCACTGAAGCCGGGACGTGACGCTGGCGGCTCTCTGACAGTACACTGAAGCCGGGACGTGACGCTGGCGGCTCTCTGACAGCACACTGAAGCCGGGACGTGACGCTGGCGGCTCTCTGACAGCACACTGAAGCCGGGACGTGACGCTGGCGGCTCTCTGACAGCGCACTGAAGCCGGGACGTGACGCTGGCGGCTCTCTGACAGTACACTGAAGCCGGGACGTGACGCTGGCGGCTCTCTGACGGCACACTGAAGCCTGGACGTGACGCTGGCGGCTCTCTGACAGTACACTGAAGCCTGGACGTGACGCTGGCGGCTCTCTGACAGCACACTGAAGCCGGGACGTGACGCTGGCGGCTCTCTGACGGCACACTGAAGCCTGGACGTGACGCTGGCGGCTCTCTGACAGCACACTGAAGCCTGGACGTGACGCTGGCGGCTCTCTGACAGTACACTGAAGCCTGGACGTGACGCTGGCGGCTCTCTGACAGCACACTGAAGCCTGGACGTGACGCTGGCGGCTCTCTGACAGTACACTGAAGCCTGGACGTGACGCTGGCGGCTCTCTGACGGCACACTGAAGCCTGGACGTGACGCTGGCGGCTCTCTGACAGCACACTGAAGCCTGGACGTGACGCTGGCGGCTCTCTGACAGTACACTGAAGCCTGGACGTGACGCTGGCGGCTCTCTGACAGCACACTGAAGCCTGGACGTGACGCTGGCGGCTCTCTGACGGCACACTGAAGCCTGGACGTGACGCTGGCGGCTCTCTGACAGTACACTGAAGCCTGGACGTGACGCTGGCGGCTCTCTGACAGTACACTGAAGCCTGGACGTGACGCTGGCGGCTCTCTGACGGCACACTGAAGCCTGGACGTGACGCTGGCGGCTCTCTGACGGCACACTGAAGCCTGGACGTGACGCTGGCGGCTCTCTGACAGCACACTGAAGCCTGGACGTGACGCTGGCGGCTCTCTGACGGCACACTGAAGCCTGGACGTGACGCTGGCGGCTCTCTGACAGCACACTGAAGCCTGGACGTGACGCTGGCGGCTCTCTGACGGCACACTGAAGCCTGGACGTGACGCTGGCGGCTCTCTGACAGCACACTGAAGCCTGGACGTGACGCTGGCGGCTCTCTGACGGCACACTGAAGCCTGGACGTGACGCTGGCGGCTCTCTGACAGCACACTGAAGCCGGGACGTGACGCTGGCGGCTCTCTGACAGTGCACTGAAGCCGGGACGTGACGCTGGCGGCTCTCTGACAGTACACTGAAGCCGGGACGTGACGCTGGCGGCTCTCTGACAGCACACTGAAGCCGGGACGTGACGCTGGCGGCTCTCTGACAGCACACTGAAGCCGGGACGTGACGCTGGCGGCTCTCTGACAGCGCACTGAAGCCGGGACGTGACGCTGGCGGCTCTCTGACAGTACACTGAAGCCGGGACGTGACGCTGGCGGCTCTCTGACGGCACACTGAAGCCTGGACGTGACGCTGGCGGCTCTCTGACAGTACACTGAAGCCTGGACGTGACGCTGGCGGCTCTCTGACAGCACACTGAAGCCGGGACGTGACGCTGGCGGCTCTCTGACGGCACACTGAAGCCTGGACGTGACGCTGGCGGCTCTCTGACAGCACACTGAAGCCTGGACGTGACGCTGGCGGCTCTCTGACAGTACACTGAAGCCTGGACGTGACGCTGGCGGCTCTCTGACAGCACACTGAAGCCTGGACGTGACGCTGGCGGCTCTCTGACAGTACACTGAAGCCTGGACGTGACGCTGGCGGCTCTCTGACGGCACACTGAAGCCTGGACGTGACGCTGGCGGCTCTCTGACAGCACACTGAAGCCTGGACGTGACGCTGGCGGCTCTCTGACAGTACACTGAAGCCTGGACGTGACGCTGGCGGCTCTCTGACAGCACACTGAAGCCTGGACGTGACGCTGGCGGCTCTCTGACGGCACACTGAAGCCTGGACGTGACGCTGGCGGCTCTCTGACAGTACACTGAAGCCTGGACGTGACGCTGGCGGCTCTCTGACAGTACACTGAAGCCTGGACGTGACGCTGGCGGCTCTCTGACGGCACACTGAAGCCTGGACGTGACGCTGGCGGCTCTCTGACGGCACACTGAAGCCTGGACGTGACGCTGGCGGCTCTCTGACAGCACACTGAAGCCTGGACGTGACGCTGGCGGCTCTCTGACGGCACACTGAAGCCTGGACGTGACGCTGGCGGCTCTCTGACAGCACACTGAAGCCTGGACGTGACGCTGGCGGCTCTCTGACGGCACACTGAAGCCTGGACGTGACGCTGGCGGCTCTCTGACAGCACACTGAAGCCTGGACGTGACGCTGGCGGCTCTCTGACGGCACACTGAAGCCTGGACGTGACGCTGGCGGCTCTCTGACAGCACACTGAAGCCTGGACGTGACGCTGGCGGCTAGCTCAGCCATGAAGTTTCGCTCTTAGATCCCGCGGGTTCCGGACCTACGCTCGGCCGGCGGCGGCGTCGGTGATCCGGCCCTCTCCGTCCCTGTCCCTGTCCAACCCCGTCCATGCTGCCGCCGCCGGCACTGCTGCCGGGACTGGTGGCGGCCGCCGCGCCATCGATTTAAATCAATTGCTTGCTTCACTTGATTGGTATATTGCTATTCTGATTGGTGGAATTATATTGATGTTAGAAAGTAAAAGTGAATGAATTGGTCATTTTGATGGAGCGATATTGTGTTTTGAGACTAAATTAAGTAAGGAGCTGGTTTGGTGTTATTCGTCAGATGAAATATACCAACTGAAAACAATGCTTCAGTTTGCGCTAAATGCTTCTGAATAAAAAAAAATATTGAATTGCGCCATGGCCCATGCAATAGAACTATTAGCCAAAACTGTTATGTTCATTCAACCGGTGATTCCAAACGGCGCGCGAAACTAGCAAAACTGATAACGTTTGAACGTGTTCAGTTTTGTTGACACAATATTCAAATGTGAATGGAACGTAGTAGTTTTTGACAACCTCGGCTGACGTAATCATTTTTGCCTTTATAATCCGTGACAAGATGGATGGATGGATGGATTCTAATCGTCACGTTTGGAGCAAAGGCAAAACAATTTTTTTTAAATTATAAATAGTACATTCAATGGCAATCATCTTGGTAGTAAGTTTCAGTTACACATCATTAGCAGACGCGAGTTATGATCAAAAACACAAAAATGGTTCTCTTGCAACATTTTGTTTTCTGAAGAAAAAAACACGACGTAATCATTGTTGCATTTGTACGGCAGAATGAAATGTTGCTATGCAAATGACCTGAGGTGAAATGCAACTTCCATCATCCCTATTGTATCATTAGACTTTCCAACAAATCATTTCAGCCTATGCTGGAGGTATATACATGCAATCACTGCGTTCCATAACAATGCCAAACCAAGGAAAGCATAACAAACACAATTTAGCATGTTTGACCTCATTTCACCTCATTTGATCTTGAAGAATATTGACCTAGGGTCGTGAAATTTTCACGAAACAAAGTTTCCCACAGAACCTCCCTACCCTACAAATTGCATTGGGCTTAACCCTCACACCAATGAACGACAAATCGCTTGCTCAACCAGCATGGTCACTTGGACCTAAGGCGCTGCGAAAAGGCTGACGAGGTGCTCAATGTACAGATAATACATTCTTTAGAAGTGTCACTCTCCAAAAAGAAACTCGAACCCTATTATGATCTGTATAGTTGCATTGTCTTTCCATACTGTCCATCATAACCTTCCACAGTTATAAGTGAATATATATTTGTCCCAGCTATCTCAGTTCAGGTCAAGCAGCACTTCCTGTCGTATATAAGCCAGTGAAAAGAAATTGTGCTGCTGGGCTAAGCAAATCTGGTTAATGCAATAATTACAGGTTCACAATTGCATTGCAACTGGCACAGCATTTAAAATGGTTCAACGATAGAGGCATATTTACTTCTTTTACGAACAATTTTATTTTATTAAAAAAAACAGACAGTTTTAGTTTTTGCCACTTTTTGCCGGTAAAACCCGGTTTAAACCGGCAAGTGGCAAAAAAAAACTTTTTGTCGGCAAAAAGTCCAACCCTGCTTGACAGTAGCTCCAGTTGACTGGTACTAGCGGTACTAGCGGTAGATCAAAGCATAATGCAAGGCAGTTTGATTGAGAATTGTCAGTGTGTCTAGCTTATGGAGCATCACTTTGTTTGGAGATGGGGGTTCGGGTGGGCGTCCTTCCCGTGAGATGGGGGTTCGGGTGGGCGTCATGTTGCAACGGGCGTTCGTTGTGTGGCTCACTTTGATGGCTTCGTCATTAACGCACTGTTGAGGTATCACGATCATGTTTGCGTAGGTAGTTTAATTGGAACACAAATCCAGTAACAAATGCCAAGTGAACCAGAATCGGAACCTTTTTGAGCATGTCTTCAGGTAAGATAATTGTACGTCTTAAAGGAAATAGTTCACCTTCAACATTAGTTTTAAACTGAGATAGCAGTTTTGTAGCCCGTGTTGGGAAACCCCTATCTGCAAGTTTTCTTGACTGAAAAGACTTTCCAGCCGAATATATTTGATTTTTTTGGCGAAGGAACGCGGTGCTGGCGAAATAATGTGGTGCTGGTTCTAGCCCGGGCAGAGGCTATACCATCAGCCAATCAGCTTGCAGCTGGTGCTAGTAAGCGAACCGCCGGCCGCCGGTTGGCACATCTCCAATGCTGACTCAGAGAGTATGCATATAGTTTTGATAAACAATACAAATGTACGGCCTTCTGTCCTGAATCGGCGCGATATAAGGCCATTTTTGACAATATAAAAAGAAATTGTATTAAAAAATATCAAATCGTGTTTGGTAAAAAATTACAAGGTGAACTATTTCCTTTAAGGAACTCTGAGGTGCCTTAGGGCAGCGTGTTGATATTGAAAGCAAACTCTGTGGCTGCTGTGCTCCGACTGAAAGGCCGGAGAATGGCTGCGGCTGTGCAGCAACTAAGCGTGGTTCACGTCGGGTAATTTCATCTTTGGGGAATCTGCTGGGATCGCCGGACCGACCCGCCGACCCTGACCTGTACTGGGCTGACGGATCAGGGCCGTGTGATGGAGGCAGAAATGCCGATATACGGATCAGGGCCGTGTGATGGAGGCAGAAATGCCGATATACGAATCAGGACCGCGTGATGGAGGCAGAAATGCCGATATACGGATCAGGTAGCGTGATGGAGGCAGAAATGCCGATATACGGATCAGGGCCGTGTGATGGAGGCAGAAATGCCGATATACGGATCAGGTAGCGTGATGGAGGCAGAAATGCCGATATACGGATCAGGGCCGTGTGATGGAGGCAGAAATGCCGATATACGGATCAGGTAGCGTGATGGAGGCAGAAATGCCGATATACGGATCAGGTAGCGTGATGGAGGCAGAAATGCCGATATACGGATCAGGGCCGCGTGATGGAGGCAGAAATGCCGATATACGGATCAGGACCGCGTGATGGAGGCAGAAATGCCGATATACGGATCAGGTAGCGTGATGGAGGCAGAAATGCCGATATACGGATCAGGGCCGCGTGATGGAGGCAGAAATGCCGATATACGGATCAGGACCGCGTGATGGAGGCAGAAATGCCGATATACGGATCAGGTAGCGTGATGGAGGCAGAAATGCCGATATACGGATCAGGGCCGCGTGATGGAGGCAGAAATGCCGATATACGGATCAGGTAGCGTGATGGAGGCAGAAATGCCGATATACGGATCAGGTAGCGTGATGGAGGCAGAAATGCCGATATACGGATCAGGTAGCGTGATGGAGGCAGAAATGCCGATATACGGATCAGGTAGCGTGATGGAGGCAGAAATGCCGATATACGGATCAGGGCCGTGTGATGGAGGCAGAAATGCCGATATACGGATCAGGTAGCGTGATGGAGGCAGAAATGCCGATATACGGATCAGGGCCGTGTGATGGAGGCAGAAATGCCGATATACGGATCAGGACCGCGTGATGGAGGCAGAAATGCCGATATACGGATCAGGGCCGTGTGATGGAGGCAGAAATGCCGATATACGGATCAGGGCCGTGTGATGGAGGCAGAAATGCCGATATACGGATCAGGTAGCGTGATGGAGGCAGAAATGCCGATATACGGATCAGGTAGCGTGATGGAGGCAGAAATGCCGATATACGGATCAGGTAGCGTGATGGAGGCAGAAATGCCGATATACGGATCAGGTAGCGTCCCGGACGACTAGAGACTGGAGATGATGAGAATGTCTGGAGAGTGTTATCCTGGCGAAGCAGTGCCTCACCGTGGAATCACAATAACGATATGTTTAGTGTTGATCACAGTTTTGTATTAGCACGTTGAACATGTTTGTCAGCCCAGCTGGGCGACATTCCAGTGCCATGTGTGATGTATGTGCTGTATGTGCTGTGTGTTATGTGTGTGATGTGTGTGCTGTATGTGATGTGTGTCCTGTGTGTGTTGTGTGTGTGTTGTGTGTGATGTGTGTGCTGTGTGAGCTGTGTGTGATGTGTGTCATGTGTGTGCTGTGTGCCATGTGTGTGATGTGTGTCCTGTGTGTGTTGTGTGTCCTGTATGTGATGTGTGTGATGTGTGTCATGTGTGTGCTGTGTGTGATGTATGTGATGTGTGTGATGTGTATGATGTATGTGATGTATGTGATGTGTGTGCTGTGTGTGATGTATGTGAGGTGTGTGTTGTATGTCCTGTATGTGATGTGTGCCCTGTATGTGATGTGTGTGCTGTGTGTGATGTGTGTGTGTACTGTGTGTGATGTGTGTGTGTACTGTGTGTGATGTGTGTGCTGTGTGTGATGTATGTGATGTGTGTAATGTGTGTCATGTATGTCCTGTGTGTGATGTGTGTGATGTGTGTCCTGTGTGTGTCCTGTGTGTGCTGTGTGTGCCATGTGTGTGCGCTGTGTGTCCTGTGTGTGATGTGTGTGTCATGTGTGTGATGTGTGTGCTGTGTGTGATGTATGTGATGTGTGTGATGTGTATGATGTGTGTGCTGTGTCCCATGTGTGTGCCATGTGTGTGCCATGTGTGTCCTGTGTGTGCTGTATGTGATGTGTGTAATGTGTGTCTTGTGTGTGTCCTGTGTGTGCTGTGTGTGTGTCATGTGTGTGTGCTGTGTGTCCTTTGTGTGATGTGTGTGTTGTGTGTCCTGTGTGTCCTGTGTGTCCTGTGTGTGATGTGTGTGCTTTATGTGCTGTGTGTACTGTGTGTCCTGTGTGTCCTGTGTGTCCTGTGTGCCCTGTGTGTGATGTGTGTCCTGTATGTGCTATGTGTCCTGTGTGTGCTGTGTGTGCTGTGTGTGCCATGTTCCCTGTGTGTGCTGTGTGTGCGTGTGCTGCGCTGCCTCCTACCCTGGTCAGATGCTGCCCTGGACGGCCATCACCATCTGACGGACCATGACCGATACGTCGCCGCGTTACAGGGCGTCGACATGCGGTTCATCGTGACGGACGAGCGGGCGGCGTCGGTGCCCGGTCAAATCTCCGAGCTGGCGGCTCTGGCGGCCGAGCAGCAGCCGTCCGAGGCGCAGCTGGCCCGTCTGGCGGAGCTACTGGAGAGCCTGCGCCAGTTCTGCGCCGCTGGTCTCTCTGAGCGGGTGCTGGCCGGCCGACGCGGCGCCTACCCGGCCCTGCTGGCCTGTCTGGACGGAGCTCAGGAGGGCGCGGCGCTGCGTACCCTCACCGCTCTGCAGGACGGCCACCCGGACCTGTTCCGCGCCGGGGACTGCGCGCTGCTGCTGCGGCTGCTCAACTCTCAGCCGGCAGAGACGCTCGCCTGGGCGGCGGCCGTGACGCTGCAGCACGAGGCCAACCGCCAGGCGCTGGCCGATGCGGGCCTGCTGCCGCTGCTGGCGGCGCGGCTGGCTGACCCCATGTCCGAGCGCGCCCTCCTGCCGATCACGCTCATCCTGCTGCGGCACATGACGCTGGACGATGACGTGCGCGTGCCGTTCGGCCAGGCGCACAAGCACGCCTGTCAGCTGGTCACGGAACACGCCGTGCTGGACACGCTGCTGCAGCTGCTCAAAGGTTCGGTGCCGCAGCAGCCATGGCCACCCGGAGCAATAAGGCCAGTTCCTGGCCGCATCACGAGTGGAACCTTGTGATCGTGACAGCCTCACAGCCCACAGATGAAACATGTGTGGAGTGCTTAATGCCTCTATATTTGTTTTTAATGTTCTGAATTGTATTAATTAAATATATGTTTTGAATTGCCTGTCTCATTGTTCATGAGATTGGTGGTGTAAAATAGCCGGCATCGCCCTGGATAGCTCTAAGCGAGCATCGCTACCACCGGCTCTGCGTGGTATCGCTCTTCTGACGTGTCCCGCCTTGTGTTATCGTCTCTGACGTCAGGCGCGGCGGAGGAGGCGCCGCTGGCCGCCGAGCTGCTTCACGCCGCCACCAAGCTGTGCGTGCGTCATGAGTTCTGTGAGCAGTTCGCCGAGGGTGGCGGCATCGAGGCCATGCTGGTCGTGATGAGAGCCAACGCCGACAAAGTGGTGAGTGCCGCGCGCCGCCGGCTGCGGGAACAGGGGCCACTCTCTGTCTGTCTGTCTGTCCTCTCTCCGCACAGGGCAGGGGAGTGGAGAACGCAGGGTCCTGCTATGATAAAACGTGAGACGTTGTATTCCGTTCATCTTACCTGTTCAGTTTATTTGTACGGTATTCGGTGTGTTATTCAAAACGGAAGGCTCTGTTCCCATTGACGGCGTGGGGTTAACTTGATTCTGGACGCCAGTAAAGCTGGCATCAATTTGGCGAGTTGCAGTACATTTGCATGTCTGTGCACACTATAGCATTACTGGCCCGCTCATCAATACCGGCAGCCCGTGTTGTTTAGGCACAGCGGGACCAAAACAGACAGTTCTAATGAGAGATGAGATAGATATGTATTTATTTACAGACTCGAAGTCCAGAAATAATGCTAACTACATGTCAAACTTTCTGGCATCGCGCGCAGTACGTCTTAGCACGACGCCGCACCAGCTTTTCAGGCACTGGTCGGGTGCTCGTTCTTCCTGATCCGGACCCTGGCCGGCTGTGACAGGTGCTGCTTTTCAGGCACTGGTCGGACGCTCGTTCTTTCTGATCCGGACCCTGGCCGGCTGTGACAGGTGCTGCTTTTCAGGCAATGGTCGGACGCTCGTTCTTCCTGATCCGGACCCTGGCCGGCAGCGACAAGGTGAAGAGTCTCATCATGAAGGCAGGCGCGGCGGAAATCATTGTCAACACGCTGGAGACGCTGAAGGTGAGTTGAGAGAGAAGACGGTGAATGTTTGCGACCAGCCGTGTATCCAGCCCAGTATCCAGACGTGTGTTTGCGTGCTGGGAAGGCAGATGATGTATGAAAGTAACTAGGATTCGTTGTTGACTGTGAAGGCGATCAAGTCCGTGGTGATTTATACTCCTGTAACTGATGCCTCTCCGGCACGCTGGTGTGTGGTGGCGCGTCAGGGCGTTTCGGGGGCGGAGGATTAAGCTGAATAATGAGGTCGTCACAACACATGGACGGACTGACGGGATCAGGGGCCTGAACTCCACCGAGTATCAGTCGCCACATGTTGCGTCACCACATGCCTCGCGTCTTCTCGCCCTTGAGACACGAGCGTCCAGTGACGGCAGTGTACACCAGGCCCACGAACATGATGGCTCTCACAAGTGTGTTCATTTGCCTAGTCAGCATGTCTACCTGGTGTACCGCCGTCACTTGTCAGTGCAGCTGTTTGGTGACCCTCCTGTTCAGTAACCTGTATACCTCTCCTCAGATCAACACGAGCGTGTGCGACGCGGCGTTCGCGGCGATCGGGGCGCTGACGCTGCGCAGTGAAGAGAACGCGGCGGCGCTGGCGGCGGACGGCGCCGTGCCGGTCATCGTGTCGGCCATGGAGCTGCACCCCACTCAGCCCAAGACGCAGGTCAGACTGCCAGAGAGGGCAGGCACGGGGCGGGCTAACGCCGCTCTGTCAGGAGAGGGGGGAGCTGCACCCCACCCAGCCCAAGACGCAGGTCAGACTGCCAGATAGGGCAGGCACGGGGCGGGCTGACGCCGCTCTGTCAGGAGAGGTGGGGGGAGACGGGGCAGCACCGCTGGCATGAGCGTTAGAGCTCAGGTAATCCAGGGGAGGAGTCTATGTGTGGCTCGCTCCAGTGGTTTTGTTTGTTGTCGTTTGTTGCGGCCGTCTCTTGCTGTTTTTGTATTGTTGCTAAATGTTATGTGAGTGAGTGTGCCTTGCCATGAAATGGCGTGATTGGTTACGATGGGGTCTGTATTTCTGTTGTGACTCAGTTTCCGAGTGGGTCAGTAGGGTGGAGGGGAGTCGCTGCAGAGTGCAGAGTCAAAGTCGTCACAGAGTCAAAGTGAACGTTCGAATACAGCTCCGTAACGTGAAGGACGCACGCCCGACTGACTCTCGCCGACGTGTAATGTCACTGCCAGTCTAGATCGGGTGCGTGGCCTGTTTTGCTGACCCGTCATATTATATCTATCTGACCTCAGTCTGAACTCTGACCTGACCCGTGTCTGACCCGTGTCTGACCTCATTCTGACCTGACCCATGCCTGATCTGACCTGTGCCTGACTTGACCCGTGTCTGACCTGACCCGTATCTGACCTCAGTCTGACCTGACCTGTGTCTGACCCGTGTCTGACCTCAGTCTGACCTGGCCTGTGTCTGACCTGACCCATGTCTGACCTCAGCCTGACCTGACCCATGTCTGACCTGACCCGTGTCTGACCTCAGTCTGACCTGACCCGTGTCTGACCTCAGTCTGACCTGACCCATGTCTGACCTCAGTCTGACCTGACCCGTGCCTGACCTGACCTGTGTCTGACCCGACCGTGTCTGACCTTGCTTGACTTGACCTGTATCTGACCCATGCCTGACCTGACCCGTGTCTGACCCATGTCTGACCCATGCCCGACCTGACCCGTGTCTGACCCATGCCCGACCTGACCTCAGTCTGACCTGACCTGACCTGTGCCTGACGTGACCCGTACCCGACCTGACCCGTGCCTGACCTGACCCGTGTCTTGACCTCAGTCTGACCTGACCCGTGTCTGACCTCAGTCTGACCCGTGTCTGACCTGACCCGTGTCTGACCCGTGTCTGACCCGTGTCGGACGGCTGCCTCTGATCTGTGTATGACCGTTATCTAACCTCTCCTGTGTCTGACCCGGCTCTCCGGCCTCCACAGAAGCTGGCGTGCATGGCAGTACGGAACATGGTCTCCCGCAGTCCGGAGCTGCGGCCCGCCTTCCGGGAGCAGGGCGTGGAGCACGTGATCAACGCCGCCCTGCAGAAACACGGACAGACGGTCAGTGGGCACACCTGACGCTGACAGGCAGGCTGCGCTCAGTTAAAGACGGCATACTCCCAGTGCCCGAATGACTTAAAACTGGCCTCCCTGGCATACCGACGCGTGTTGAATGTATTTAAAGCGACTTGATTCCCAACAGAACAAAAACGTTTTTTTATCGACGAATAAGAATAACTTTTAAGATCGTAAATGCATTGTGATTTAAGGTTAATCAGCTAAATCACTTCATCAGTAATTGGGATCAAAAGTTTTGAAGCTTGTACGAGTTGGCACATTGCTGGTGCCGCTAACTGTGTGCTGTGACAGTGTTTGGTACCACTATGTGCTAGTGTGCCGCTGTCACTGGCGCTGCTGACACTGTGCTGTCTTTTCAGCTGGACGATGAGGGTCGTGCGGCGCTCCGTGATCTGGACTGCAAGGTCAACCTGAAGGAGGAATGGACCGGTCACGGTGGCGCCCTCACCACCGGCCTCATCAAGGTACCCGAACAGAAGTCCGCGTAGGCGGCGCCACCCTAGGCGTTGTAGGTGACGCCACTGTTGGTGGTATAGGTGGCGCTACCGTACGTCGTATAGGTGACGCCACCGTATGTCAGGTGGCGCTAGCCGTCCGGAGTCATGACATTCCGTCGGTGAGCTCGGTCGGCCGCCATAGCGACGCGGGCCTGCCTCCGCTCCTGTGGCGCTGTACAGTCGATCGAAGACGCACCGACCGACCGACTGACTGTGATCGCCAGCTGTGGATGAATTGTGGCCTTATGTTAACACAGTGAGCGGGAAAATCTCTTGTCGCTGTGATGATTTGCGCGTTCGTGATTTTACGTTATAAGTCCACGTGACTGCACGTGATCGATTGCTCTCGCACAGTATACATACTCATCCTCTCGTTACTGCTTTAATATTTGCGTTACTGAAATGTATGTACGTGTTTTAACTTGTTTCGCGGTGTTCCACTTCGGTGGAAGTTGGGATGAGCTGCTACCTCTAGTTCTGTTTTGTAAACACAAAATAAATACCGTTCTAACCAGGCTCAACGCTTTGGCAGACATTCAAGGAAGTTGCATATGTGAAATGTCGGGCATTTTACAGTGTTGTGCAGTTCCGACGAATGTTTTCGCAGAACATGGTGCTCGACAGCGCCATATCACGGGTATTCAGGAATCACGCGAATGCCCCCTTTTTGTGTTGCGCTTTGAAAAAGGCAGCTCTGGTTCCAGGTTTAGGAGACTGGCAGTATCCTTACGATAGTCATCGCTCATGAAGCAAAGCGTTTTGCTCCGCTTGATGGGTCGCAGTGCCGACGTTTTGGAGTCGGCCACCCATGGATAGGTGGACAGTTGGACAGGGGTTCTTTCTCCCCTCTAACGACACACAGAACCTTACGCTAACACTAGAGAACATAAATAAGTTGTATCGTTCCCGGCTAAAATGGAAACAAAAGAACACAGGAGGAGGGAAACCCCATTGTTTTAAGCATGCAATCACACACAAGAACGCCAAGGACGACTGAAGTTAGTAATGACTGGTACTGCTCCTCTAAGCGCCAAATTCATGCACACTGTAACTTGATCTGTAGTACCTTCAAAAGACGACCGTTGCCCTCGCGGAAACTTAGGAGTATAACGAATCCGTTTTCCGGGGTGTCGCGAATACACCCTTTTGTCTATGGACGATGGTAAATATGACCAGTACCGCGTGGTACAGCTGATGTGGGGCGGGGTATGGCGGTGGCTAGTCACCGATAAGGCTCAGCCATGGTGACGTGACTCAGTCATGGGTGGAACACGTGCGGGGACGCACGCGCATGGTACATGCTCACTTTGCACGTGCCCTCTCCTCCGCAAAATGACGAAAACATGAAACAATTTGGTACACGTGTCAAAGTGGGCGCACATGTCCGGGCAACTAAATCAGGTGTGCCACATGACAGAAAAGTGGATTGCCTTCACAATATGTCTGGTTGCATTGTTGAGTGAGGTGGAAAAATGCGAACTTCTCAGACACGTGCGTACCGTCATACGGTCATACCATAGGCTGAAGCCTCATGCCTCACGTCTGTTGGGAGCCATTAATGTCCACTAAACGCACGCCAGATACAAGCCTCCTTCATGGGTCGATTCGCTGACCGCCCCCCTCCTCCCCATCCTGTCACGTGAGAGTAACCACGCGTTCCCTGTCACCATCACCCCCACTCTACCGCCCCGGTGACCCAACGGGGGCAGCGTGCTCTCCCAACACCAGCACCAGCACCAGCCTGGCCCGGGGTCGGCCCGCACCGCTGCGCTCCCGTTCCCCGCCGGGCGCCGCAGCGGACCGCGTCGCGCCCCATCCATCGGCGGCCACATTCCGGCTGTAATTAGCCCCATTGTCGACCACCCCAGTAGCACTAATGCTCCCGAAACCGAGCTAATCGCCGCGCCCCGTCCAACACATGCTTGCCTCGGCGACGCTCCATCCTTTGCTCGCGGCTGGCTCTCTGACGCCGTGGAATGCGTGGTGGTCGGCGAGGCGGCGCGGTGCCGCGCATACCGGCGGTATGGAGACGCCGGGAGATGTCAGGAGACGCCGGGAGATGGCAGGAGACGCAGACGGAGGCAGAGCCCTGCCCAGGTCTCAGAGACGCGGAGACGGAGACGGAGACGGAGACGGAGACGGAGACGGAGATGCCGCAACGGAGATAGAGACTGGACGCTGGTGATATTGGAAACGAAGACGGGGGAGATGAAGCGGAGACGAGACAAAGACGGAGACGGGAAGAAGAGAGGTTGCGGTGACGGAGAGACACGGAGACACGGAGACGGAGACGGTGGTAAAAACAGAGTTAGAGATGAAGGTGGAGACAGACATAGCCGAAGATGGAGGGCATTTATGCCGCGCCGGTCCCGGGGGCGGCTCATGGCGCCGATATGGAGGGCATTTATGCCGCGCCGGTCCCGGGGGCGGCTCATGGCGCCGATATGGAGGGCATTTATGCCGCGCCGGTCCCGGGGGCGGCTCATGGCGCCGATATGGAGGGCATTTATGCCGCGCCGGTCCCGGGGGCGGCTCATGGCGCCGATATGGAGGGCATTTATGCCGCGCCGGTCCCGGGGGCGGCTCATGGCGCCGATATGGAGGGCATTTATGCCGCGCCGGTCCCGGGGGCGGCTCATGGCGCCGAGCTGCCCCGAGAGAAATCGCGATCACCGCAGCAGCCAGTGCTGGTGCTCGACTGAGATCCCGGATATGGGTCTGAAGCATGCTAGACAGACCGTAAGATAATGTTGATCTTAAAGCAGGGCTCCGCCACCGGGGGGACGGGGGACGTGACCCCCCACCCCCTCCCCCATTCTTGAGCCAGGGTAATCCCTCCAATTTTCCCTGGGTAACAACTAGAAATCAGTGTTCAGTTGTACTCAGTATGTGTTACCTCTCCCCCGCTCAACAAGCTTTCGCTGACGCTCCACCCCCCCCCCCCTCCCCCTCCCCTCCCCTCCCCCCCCCCCCCTCCTCTCTCTCTCCTCCCCCCCCCCGGTCAACAACTTTTCGCTGACGGCGACCACTCGGCTTTCCTCGATCCCGTCCCCCCAATTTAAAAGGCGTGGCGGAGTTAAGGGCAGACTCTGCATGCCAATGTTCTACAGATAGAGATCCTGGCTCACACAGTATGAATATCTGTTTATCAGGCGTTGACTTAAGCATCTGGCAAGCAAGGAAATCAGCCTGAGATCATTCTTGATCTCCGAGAAGCTTGGAAATTATCGGTGTAGGTCAGGTGCTAGCAGTCGCCCATGATGACGGTATAACCCAGAATAGGAGATGTTCTGATCAAATTCTGGCGTGGTACTGCATTGGTGTAGGCCTTACGGCAAACTGCAACTGTACATAGTCAGTTCCCAGGGATAATATCAACGTTCGTATACAACTGGCACCGCGGGTAAAAATCAGCGAATGAAACAGAGTGAAAGAGTAAAGGATTATATCCAGCCTCAATACATGGCGGTTTACCGTTTGTGAAACCGTTCATCTATACTGCGACACGTTCATTCAAACTCTAGTGATTAATACCTGAGCAAGGTAAACGGCAAATGAATCAAAGATCGTGATTGGGCGTAGCGATAAACATCAGCACGCGGTCATTATCATTAATGGAGCAGGAATTGAGGAAAGGGTCGGTCGGCCTCAAAGTCACGCCATGTTGCCAGAGGCCCCAATTTGAAACCCCAACTCGCTTTCCGCTTGTTGTCATCTCTAGTGTTGTGTGTGTGTGAGACCAAATGGCGCGCGACTGAAGCGTCATCTCTAATGTTCTGTATAAATCTGTAGTGTGAGACCAAACGACTGAAATGCACGTGTGAAAATACCCGGACCAGTCTCCGCGTGAGCAGGGGTGGTAAAGTGTTCTGTCCTTATGGATAAGGTCGGCGACAAACTGCTCCTTTTTATGAAGTACTCGGGGTTCAAAATGCCAGCAAAAATCATTACTATTGATTCCTGTGAAAATTGACTAAGCGATCATGTCCTTAGAAATACTGATCGTCAAAACCACTTCAGATGTATTATTCACTTAAAGGGAGATAATCACCTTTTTATTTTGTTAGCAACAATTTCTTTGGCTACCGTTATGGTATTAAAATGATGTGATCTAAATTTAAGAATTAAATACAATTATTCCCTAATTCAAAGTTGGAAGTTTGGGAAAATTAATGATCGGTATTTTCCCTCCACTATTGGAAAGCGCAACGTCTGGGGCTTTTGTGTCAATCTGTTCAACGTTGTTGAATGGGCACTTATAAACAAATCTCCGACACTAAATAGGTTGCCGTCCGGTGCCAACCTAAACTGCCGATTCCAATGCACTTTTTTCAAATGACTGTTGATTGTTCATAAAAGTTTGGCACATATTCGCAAAAGATAGAGTGCAGGAAACAAATTGCATACCGTCATGCTAAATAACAATGCGTAGGGAGGCAAATTTACTGAAATCGTTACCGAGTACTTGCTGATTATAAGCGTGGATCGCTTATCAACTATGACTTGAAATATATCTCGGTAGGAATTGTTATATGCAAAATGTGATGAATTTACAATATATTTTGGTCTCGTCTATCGATTTCAGGTGCTAACTCCATTTTTGTGGAAAAAGGTGATTATCTCCCTTTAATCATCATATTCATCTAGTCAGTATGCATGTACATTTACATTTTTGTGTTAATTAGCTGTTGCGTTTCAGCTCTTGATTGCCAATAATAATTTATTTTAAAAAAAATCCGACGAAAAAAAAAATCGGACGATAGATTCAACACATGGGGTCACTGAACCAAAAATGCACCTGGGTCTTCAAGAATAGCCTATAATAACATGATACAGAAGGAATTGGGCTGATATCATGCGTATCCTCAGAATAAGAAGCATTTGAATATTTCCCCATTGACTTATAATGGGGAGGTCACGAAATTGACCAGACCTTAGGTCACCGATATCGAAAATCCGAGATAAACGAATTGTAGGTACCATTACCCTTATAAAATCCTGTAAGTACGAAATAGATCGGCGAAAAACTGTGGCTGTGGTACGACCGCACACTTTTTTGGAGATGGGGTCACGTGACCTGGCCTGGTGACCTGACCTGAGATGACCCGTGGTCAAGAATTTTGCAATATGTGGGCAATTGATGCTTTAACAGTTGTGCCAAAAACGGCGTCGCTGCGCGCCGCCGTTTTTTCACGATCCTCGAAAAATATTAGGGGGTGTCTAAACGCCCCCCCCCCCCTCCTCCCAGCACGGCGCGGGAAATCCGGACAGTAGATTCTCCGGGGCCAGGGCCGGGGTACTAGTGCATTTTCAATGGAGGTCCACTGTCAGGACAGCGGATTTCACCGTCTTGGGGGCCCCTATCCCTCTAACTAAAAAAAAACTAAAATGGCTGGAAAGACGCGGGAAAAAACGTTCAAAAGCTCCCGACAAGCACATTCGAAGGTGCTTCAGTTATTTTTTTCTCAAGTCAATATTGAGGTTACCAGAGGTCATCAAAGGTCAGATTTTCAAGTTTTAGGACTTCGCTCCAGAAATCCCCAGATACCACAGGAACTATGATAGTTAGGAAGAAACGGAAACAAGTAATGGAAAGCCCTTGGAAAATGCAATCGCTGAGGTGTCCTCGAATTTGAGCTCAGGTAAATAATTTAGGCTGCAGAGCTCATCAAATGTCAAAAAGCCCATTAAACAAAAATGTTTATCAAGAATAGCTGTTTACCTAATAACGACAAGGCAATAATTTTGACGCGATCGTGCTTGTCTCGTCAAGACGCTTCAACTCATATTAGTGTTGACCAGGTCAGGTCAACTTACAAATGTGATCTCAGGTCAAGTGGTGGTGATCAAAGTAAGTCATGTTGCATATGGGAAGACGTGCCGCGACGATATAAACACTTTGGTGTCCGTTTCACTTCTCTATGGTTATTATGTCGAGAGTTAATGACATAAAAATGTTGGTGACCTCGGATGACCTCGGCTGACCCTGTAGGAGTCACTGAACAAAAATGGCACCTAGGCCATCAAGCATGTCCTATAATAACATGATCCAGAAATAATTAGACTGCTATCTTACGTCTCCTTAGAATAGAAAGCATTGGAATATTTCCCCTTAGACTTATAATGGGGAGGTCACGAAATTAAACCGACCTTAGGTCGCTGATATTAAAATCCAAGATAAACGAATTATCAATTTGTAGATATATGTGTGACCTTATGCAATCATATAAGTGTAAGTCCGATCATCCCAAAACTGTGACTGTGGTACGACCACAAGTTTTTGGGGGGAGGTGGGGTCACGTGACCTAATCTGGTGACCTGACCTAAGATGACCCAAGGATTGTGTTTACATAATGTCGACAATTGATGCACAAACAGTTGTGCCAAAAATGGCGGCGCTGCGCGTCGCCGTTTTTCCGGTATCCGCGAAAAACCCGAGGGGTGTCTACACTCTACCCCCCCCCCCCCCCCGCCCCCCCCCCCCCCGCCCGCCCCCCCCCCCCCCCCCCCCCCCCGCTGCAGATTACCAACCAAGGGCGTGCTATTCCTGTATCATAAAACAAAATATTCTTAAGATTCATTACCGCCTTTAACTTCCTTATCCGAATCCAGAAACTGTATTCAATTATGCTATCTGATAAGTTTTCGTTTGGCGCTAATGCAGCGTCCATCAATCAGGATGTCCATCAGTTCCTGCAATGGTTAGGCTGAGGCGGCCGCGCACCACAGGCACAGCGTCACTCACCCGCTGGGGTGGTAAAACACTCACCCGCTGGGCTGGTAAAACTGCTTTGAGTGGCCCCGATCAAAAGTGGCACATACAAAAATCACACCAGCAGAGCTGGGGTCATTGTTGTACTTCACATGAATACCTAACACCTGGCTGCATGCTCACATCATCCCTATATTTTATATTCATATCCCTATACTATGACTTGAAACGCGACTTTCGGCGGGGATGATCGTAGACGGCCAAGGCGGCGGCACCTGCCTTGTCTTGTCTTGTTTCAGCCGTGAAGGGGAAATACCTCATAGGAAAGTCGATTTCTTTGAACAATTAATGGTAACGTCACGAATTCATTTGTATTTTCAAGTTTACAATCGTGTTAAGTCGCCAACTTGGGCAGCGCTTCCGACTAGCTCATGTTGATGAATTGAGGTGACCTGATGAAACGGGCACTACTCCACCGGCGCCGGAAACTGACCACTAATTAATACCGATGGTAACGACAGATTGAGCCAGCCAGGCTGATACCAGACTCCCGGTAAGGAAAGGAAGGCCTGCCGTTGTTTGCATCATTGGAGAATGGAGATGTGGTGTCATGCCCTGCATATTTAACTTCATGTAGTGCATTACTAAGAAACGAATGAAAGGAAGTAGGAATCATAGGCAGGCACGTAGCCAAGGGGTAGTGGTGGGTGCGCCCCCCCCCCCCCCCCCCCCCCCTGGAGGCCAGGAGGGCCCGACGAGATCACGCGAAGCGCGGTATCATGGGCTCTTTACCACGCGAAGCATGGTCTTTAGAGAGTTTAGAGCACTTTCAGAAGCTCTTTAGGGCCACCAGGACCCTCTCTGAAAGACCAGAGGGCCCCTTGAACGTTCAAAAGAGCCCTGTGCATGTCAGAGGGGCTCCTGGCCAGACCGAATGGCCCCTGAACAGGTCAGAGGGGCCCCTGAACAGGTCAGAGGGGCCCTTGAACACGTCGAATGGTCCCTTAGCCAGCACAGAGGGGTCCCTGAGCATGTCGGCAGGGCGACACAGCAGCCAGCACAGTCCCTTGTCAGATCATAAGGGCCCCTGAGCAGGTTGGAGGGCCCTTGAACAGACACCAGAGGGCCCCTGGGAAGTTCAAAGGGCCCCTGTACAGGTCAGAGGTGACCTGACCAGACCGAAAGGGTCCCCTAGGTGGGTCAGGACGGCCCCTGAACATGCCGAATGGGCCCCTAGTCCGCACGGAGGACCCCAGGACAGGTCGGAGGGCCCTCGGAGCATGTCGCAAGGCGACAAAGCAGCCAGCGCAGTCCCTTGTCAGGTCGGAAGGGCCCATTATAAGGCTGGAGGGCCCCTGGACAGACCAGAGGGACCCCGGAAAGTTCAAAATGCCCCTGTGTAGATCGGATGGGCCCCTGACCAGACCGAAAAGGCCCCTGGGCGGGTAAGAAGGGACCCGGAACATGCTGAATTGGCCCCTAGCCAGCACGGAGGGGCCCCAGGGCAGGTAGGAGGCCCCTTGAGCATGTCGGCAGGGCGACAAAGCAGCCAGCGCAGTCCGACCAGAAGAGTCGCTGGGCAGATCGGAGGGGCTCCTGAGCAAGTCAAAGGGGCCTCTAGCTAGACCGAAACGGTCCCTGGGCCGGTCGGAAGGGCCCTTGAACATGCTGGATGAGTTCCTAGCCAGACTGGAGGGGCCCTGGGCAGGTCGGAAAGGCCCCTGAGCATGTCGGCAGGGTGACAAAGCAGCCAGTTCAGTCCCTGGCCAGGTCGGAAGGATCTCTGAACAGGCCGAATGGCCCCTTGACACACAAGAGGGGCTTCTTGGAAGGTCAGAAGAGTCCCTGGTCAGACCGAAAGGGCCCAAAGCACGTAAGGATCCCAGATGAAGATTACATGCAAAGAGGACTTACTCCACAATACAAATATTAAAATCGGAGCTTTCGGGTATATTGTAACACCCTTCGTCAGCGATTAACCCTATTTATAACAGGCTCCTGGCTACCCCTATTTGTAACAGGGGGAGGGGGCGGATTCCCCCCCTCCCCAACGGGAATCTCGAGATCTACCCGTCCTATTTTAACAAATGAAACGGCGTTTGGTTCTCCTCAACACGATCTACATTTCTAAAAAAGAACAAAATCGAAACTTTTGATAGGGGGGCAACAGGGGGGGGGGGGGCAGAAACTACACATTTTAGTGGTATTGGTGATCCAACACAGCTGTCATGTTTATCAACCGATTTTAACATAACCAATGGGAATCGATAGAGATTGAATTGGAGATTGATATATGGCGGTGACTTTGGAAAATTCAAAAATCATAGGCGTGTGCAGGTCACTCAATATGGAGGTGAAGTAAATGCGTAATAAAACTATTTTTGTATGTTTTTTTTTTAATAAATGAAATGGTATGTTATTGTGACATTAGACAACACAGTTATAAGTCATATTTTTGCCATAGGCGGTACTAGGTTAGTGAAAAAGGAGGTCAAATAGGAAAAAAATATTAACCGCAGGCAAGTTGCTACCCAGCACTATAAATAAGTTACAAATCGTAGATAGTTCCTTTTTGCATGTTGTACTTCATCATAGGCATATCCAGGATCCAAACTGGGGAGGAGCAAGACCTTTTGATAAGTATATTATCCGCTATTATGATACTAACTAGTCAACAGTGACTATTTCACTTACAACTTCAATTCGCATTGCTTACTCCCCTTTGTACCCTACCTGGACTCGCCTATTTTCTTATAATAGTTCGTAGAGTACCCTGCGGTGCGTGTTTCATCCGAAAACTGCAGTATGTTATGTCATTGTAGGCCCATGCATCTTAGTTTCCTTGCAGTGATATGACCCCCTTTCTTCCATTCCTGAGCGTGCCTCTGCAAAGAAAAATGACTGTATTCCCTCTCCTGGCCTCATATGTGCATATATCATTATAGGCTAACCGTCTATTGCGCCGTAATCGCTGGCATATCGTCATCACCATGTCAGTCCCCCCCCCTTTTCATGTGCCTGAACACGCCCCTGCAACTCTATATGTAATACATTATGAAAATAATGGAAGTAGAAGCTATCTTTTACATCGTGATAGCTATAAATGCCTCTTACATCGCTCTATTGGCTTCCCGCCAAGCATTGAATACTTCCTGGACCCCCCCCCCCCCCCCTTTCAAGCACCTGAAACCGCCTCTGCCTTGCAAGTGTTATGATATTTCCTCAACATCAACTAATTTGCACTTGTTGCAATGACCGTAAACCGATGTAACTCCTTCATACTTGAGGCAGTTAGGAAGAAACCATGAAGATCGCATTTCCGTATTATCGCCAAATGTCGACGCCGAACCCTCCCAAAACCGTGCCCTAGAACCGCTTCTGTTCAGGTTAAGAACTCAAAATTTTGACTCAATATGTGCAAATATATTTTTGGAAAAGTCTCCAAATTTCATGGGCCTGCTCCCAGCCGTTCTGGAGATATCTACGAAAAATATGAGGGGGCGGAATCCGCCCCCCAGACATAGGAACCATAGGAGTGAGAGGAAGATTACAGAAGATAAGATACCTATACATGTCGCAAAGCCACCTGTCTAAAGGGCGCAGACATAGGAATCATAGGAGTGAGAGGAAGATTACAGAAGATAAGATACCTATACATGTCGCAAAGCCACCTGTCTAAAGGGCGCAGACATAGGAATCATAGGAGTGAGAGGAAGATCACAGAAGATAAGATACCTATACATGTCGCAAAGACACCTGTCTAAAGGGCGCAGACATAGGAATCATAGGAGTGAGAGGAAGATCACAGAAGATAAGATACCTATACATGTCGCAAAGACACCTGTCTAAAGGGCGCAGACATAGGAATCATAGGAGTGAGAGGAAGATTACAGAAGATAAGATACCTTTACATGTCGCAAAGCCACCTGTCTAAAGGGCGCAGACATAGGAATCATAGGAGTGAGAGGAAGATCACAGAAGATAAGATACCTATACATGTCGCAAAGACACCTGTCTAAAGGGCGCAGACATAGGAATCATATGAGTCAGAGGAAGATTACAGAAGATAAGATACCTATACATGTCGCAAAGCCACCTGTCTAAAGGGCGCAGACATAGGAATCATAGGAGTGAGAGGAAGATCACAGAGGATAAGATACCTATACATGTCGCAAAGACACCTGTCTAAAGGGCGCAGACATAGGAATCATAGGAGTGAGAGGAAGATCACAGAAGATAAGATACCTATACATGTCGCAAAGACACCTGTCTAAAGGGTGCAGACATAGGAATCATTGGAGTGAGAGGAAGATCACAGAAGATAAGATACCTATACATGTCGCAAAGCCACCTGTCTAAAGGGCGCAGACATAGGAATCATAGGAGTAAGAGGAAGATTACAGAAGATAAGATACCTATACATGTCGCAAAGCCACCTGTCTAAAGGGCGCAGACATAGGAATCATAGGAGTGAGAGAAAGACTACAGAAGATTAGATACCTATACATGTCGCAAAGCCACCTGTCTAAAGGGCGCAGACATAGGAATCATAGGAGTGAGAGGAAGATTACAGAAGATAAGATACCTATACATGTCGCAAAGCCACCTGTCTAAAGGGCGCAGACATAGGAATCATAGGAGTGAGAGGAAGACTACAGAAGATAAGATACCTATACATGCCGAAAAGCCACCTGTGTAAAGGGCGCAGACATAGGAATCATAGGAGTGAGAGGAAGATCACAGAAGATAAGATACCTATACATGTCGAAAAGCCACCTGTCTAAAGGGCGCAGACATAGGAATCATAGGAGTGAGAGGAAGATCACAGAAGATAAGATACCTATACATGTCGAAAAGCCACCTGTCTAAAGGGCGCAGACATAGGAATCATAGGAGTGAGAGGAAGACTACAGAAGATTAGATACCTATACATGTCGCAAAGCCACCTGTCTAAAGGGCGCAGACAGTGCGTGCACTGGCCATTGAAAATCTGATGGAGCTGAGGTCCCAGACTGGAGGCGCTAATAAACTGTGCTACATTATATATAAATTAAACTTACGTTAAATTATTAAGGGCACAACATATTTGTGACATAAACGTAGGGTAAAGGTAGGTAACTTCGTGAAAACGCTAACTTCGTGATTTGCGATATCGCCATGGGTGGAGAATTGCATTCAAAGTTGCCCCGGCCGAGGCCCGAGGACGGACGCAACCAAGGGGGGGGGGCACGTGGTGGGGGGCATATATGTGAAGTTAGCGACGGATTTGGATTGGAATTCAGCGTTTGATCCCACATTTTGTAGCGGTTCGCTTCAAAATGTGGGAACAGGTCAATTGGGGCACAGTGATCACGAAAATGGCATTCATTTGGACATTTAAGGTCATCTTCAAAATCATTTTCAAGTTCCAGGGACGGCGGGCTCAAAACGACCCCAAGTCATTGTCCGATCGCCAAAATAATGGTCTCATTCGATTCCTGGGGTCAGCAGCCTTCGCAACCTTACTAGTAGCAAATGACCTTCACCCTCATTTTCAAGGTCAAAGGACGTTTGCGTTTGCGTTTCTGTATTCTACCGGCTTAACCCTCGCCCTGCGGGGGGCTTACAGCCCCCCCCCCCTGAGGTTTTTCTTGAATAACTGTTTACACATGCGGCGCATCTTGCTTACATTTTCAGTAGCTAAGTTTACAACAATTATACGTATCCTATCAAAATTTGAAGTGTATATAGTCTAGGCCGGGTCATTCGATAGGTTTTTGCGGGCATGTACAGATTAATAGTTAAATTATTATGCGCTATATCGTTACAAACTTACTCAATTTTTTGCATTTTTTACAATCAAATTTGGAGGTGCCAATCGGCCTCTTTTCGGGGACACTTTTGCGACTTTTAAGTCAGTATCGTACATGAAATTATTTGATTGGCATGAATTATTTTTTTACATTTTCTGAAAATATAATTTTCGAATTCTCCGTATGCTGTTTGATAACCGTAGTGATAATCATGGAGTAATCATAGACAATGAAGCTGTTTCTCTGCGGGTGTCTCCACCATTTCATGTGAGGATTTTAAGGCATCCTCTCACAGCGCCATCTATTGAGTGTACTTGCAATTTATGCACTAGGTGCAGTTTCCCGGCTGCGTAGGTCTGCAGAGGAGCTCCATACGCACTGTAATCAGTGGCGACGGTTAAGGGGGATCAGGGGTGCCTCCCACACACACACTCAAGAAGTTTGGGGAGGAGGAAACATTATTTCCTGTCCTCAGACGTGATGCCCGGTACCTACCCTGTCTCCAGATGTGAGGCCCGGTGCCTGTCCTGTCTCCGGACGTAAGGTCTGGTACCTGCCCTGCATACGGGCCCGGTGCCTGTCCTGTCTCCATACGTGAGGCCCGGTGTCTGTCCTGTATCCAGACGTGAAGCCCTGTACCTGTTCTGTTTTCAGACGTGATGCCCGGTACCTGCCCTGTCTCCAGATGTGAGGCCCGGTACCTGCCCTGTCTCCGGACGTAAGGTCTGGTACCTGCCCTGCATACGGGCCCGGTGCCTGTCCTGTCTCCACACATGAGGCCCTGTGTCTGTCCTGTATCCAGACGTGAAGCCCTGCACCTGTTCTGTCTCCGGACAGGCCCAATACCTATCCTGCCTCCAGACGAGAGGTCCGGAACCTGCCTTGCCTACAGGCCCGGTACCTACCCTGCTTCCAGACGTGAGGCCCGGCGTCTGTCCTGTGTCCAGACGTGAGGCCCGATACCTATCTTGTCTCCAGACGAGAGGCCCGGTACCTGGCCTGTCTTCAGACGTGAGGCCCAGCCCGATATCTGTCCTGTCTCCAGACGTGAGGCCCGGTACCTGTCCTGTTTCCAGGCGTGAGGCCCGGTACCTGTCCTGTCTCCAGACAAGAGGGTCGGTACCTGTCCTGTCTCCAGACGTGAGGTCCGGTACCTGTCCTATCTCCAGACGTGAGGCCCGGCACCTGTCCTGTCTCCAGATCTAGATCCCACTGAGTTAACCTGTTGGTATTCCATTTAATCGCGTGTGGAGCCCCTCTGCAGGCCTCCGCAGCCAGCAAACTGCACCTAGTACATATACTGCAATTCCGCTCAATAGATGGCGCTGCGAGCGAGTGGCTTAAAATCCTTACGGGAAATGCAGAGAAACAGCTTCAATGTGTATTATAACTTTATGAAAATCACTACTGCTGTCAAACAGCATACGAAGAATTCGAAAATAATATTTTCAAAAAACGTTAAAAAATGCATTCATGCCAAAATGTACGATATTGACGACAAAATGGCAAAAGTGTCCCTAAAAAGAGGCCGGTTGGCACCTCCAAATTTGATTTTAAAAATGTCAAAAAAATAATGTAAGCTTGAAATGACATAGCGCATGATAATTTCATTATTAATCTGAAATATATTTGTCATCACCCGGGCTAGACTTATACGACTATTAGATCGTAACCTATCACCTTTTCGTCAAGGTCATGTCAGACCCCAAAGGGCCATTGACCTGACCCCAAAGATCACCAGCTGACCTAGATACTCCAAATGGGATGCCTTTGGATTGTCCTTATGACAGGCAACACGTTACTTTTTCGGTGTCTCTCTATCTCTATCCGTTCGGAAGCTTTACTAAGCGCCCTGTACATGTGCTGTAATGCAAAACGCATAGCAATTTTCATCTATGGTGACGATTTCCGTGACCTAAGAGGTCATTTACTTGCTCATACCTAAAAATATGTATATTGCCAGACAGCTAATACAACGACCAACATTTTGACGCTAACTAAATCGTGCTATAGTCATCACTTTAATAATTACGACGGACAGAGCAAAATCGCTATTTGTAGACGTGGTCGACCTTTGGTCATTCACTTGACCTGGAAGGTCACCCGTGGATGTAATACCTAAAAATCGCATACTGTTAGATTCCTGTCATGACAGGTAACATGCTCGTTCTTACCGCATTGCTCTATGTTGCTTGGTTTGGAAGTTAACAAGGTGGCTATCAGCCTCCCCCTCCCCCGTAGGGCGAAGGTGAGACACGGGGGTTACTCAGTAGTAGTAGGGCGAAGGTTAAAACGACCCTAAGCCATTGTCCTATCGCCAAAATAATGGTATTCTTCGATTCCTCGGGTTAATAACACAGCCTTCGCAACCTCACTCGTGGGGCAAATGACCTTGACCCTCATTTGCAAGGTCAAGGGACAGGTTACCACATTTTGAAGCGAATCGCTACTCGACGCTGAATCCGAATCCGTCGCTAACTGCATGGACATGCGGGGAGGGGGCATCACGATTGAGGGCGCCTCTCCTGGGCGTCTGGACACCGAAGGTGCCACTCTCGAGTGCAGGTAGCGCACTCGAGTCGTGAGTGACGGCGGCACCTCTTTGGATCGGAAATGATGCCTCCTTTAGACCGGAGATAACGACCCCAACTGTGCCTCCCCCGAAAACAAAAGTTGTCTTACCTGCCCGAGGTCCTCACCAAGACAAAGTTGGTAAGGCGCAGCCTCCCTTGACTACCCCCCCCCCCCCTATTTCGAAAGCGCACCGAAAGTGCAATTTTACCCATATTCTTCACAGATAGTCGTACAAAGTATGCATTTGTATGCTGGGATTATAAAAAAGGTCTCCCAAAAGGTAGCCACGGCCCTGCCGGGGCAACTTTGAAGTGGCTGCGGCCGCGGCCGGGGCTGCCCTATATGATTTTCCACCCATGGATATCGCATATTTCTATAAACGCGCTGTCCCTGTCATGGCCCTTTTCCGGTAGCTTACAGGACACACAATCAGGATATAATGTAGTTTGTTTTGGGATTCCTACTTTGGTTTGGTCTTGTAATAGCTCAAAATGGTTTCCCTGTGGATTTTTCCCTTTTTCTGAAGTGATTTGCTGTTTATTTACGCCTCCAGTTTGAGGGCAACAGCGATTCTCATGGCCGTGTTGCTTCCTGTGTCCATGAGGGTTTCATTGATGACATATTGTATATTTCATATATATATATATATATATATATATATATATATATATATATATATATATATATATATATATATATATATATATATATATTTCATGCATATTTCATATATATATATTTCATTGACATATTTGCGCCGGCATTCTTCATTTTTGTAAAATTTGCAAACTTTTTTTTTTTTCTCGGTTCCTAACTTCGCGAACCCTAACTTCGTGATGTCCGAATGCATGGCTTTGACCGTGTTGAAACTGCAAGTAGAGCAGTGGTCTTGGTTTGACCTGCGACGTGGACCACTATGTTGCGGGAGATGTGTCCATCAGGAAAAGAGAAGACTACGTTTGTTTGAGGCCACTTTATTCGACAGGTTATGTTATGATTTGTGAACTGCTTTAAAGGGAATAGGTCACCTTGCAAGTTGTCTTGAAATTCAACCATACGGTGCATCTTGAGCTCAAAACTACGAACATGACTTTGGTTTCGACAACTGGTGAATATTTGTGGAGAAAGAAGTAAGTCTCTCTTTCTATTTCACGAGAAATCGTACGATAGCAGCTGGCGTTCAGGCTCCGCCCCGCTCCGCCTGACGCCAAGTCTCTGACAAGGGGCCGCCGCGCCGCCCGGGCGGCTGAGCGGATATTAACAAGGCGTCGTGATCAGACCAGAGACTACGTGCCAGAGAGTGTACCTGCCTCCGGCGGCGAGCGTTCATGTCCCGATCGTGGCCCGGAACAGCGGACATGAAACCGGGCCCACTAGTCCTGTGTCGTAATTACTCAGCGTAGGGAGGTAATTCCTTCACCACAACCCATTTTTAGACCTGCTCTACAAATCTGCTATCTCAGTCCAAAACCCCATGTTAAAGGTGAACTATTCCCTTTAAAGGTACAGGTACAGCGCCTCTTCTAAACGGGCCAGGCTCTAAAAAATATACAGACGCACGCTCGAACATCCCTCAATTCACCACTATAATAGAAATTCTTTACGTTCCTAGTTTGTGGTTAGATTTGTAACAACCAAAAAAAATCACGAAAATGAAATCGGGCTTCACGAAGTCTCACACCGGGATACGAAGTTAGGAGCTTTTTTACCAATTTTTGACGCCATTTTGTGCGAAATGTATTAATGGCAGAAACGTCGCCGGGGGACATAAAGCACCGCCATAGATTCCCGGTTCTCCAGGTGTCGAGTATTTGGCATTTTCTCCAATCCATTCGGCTGTGGGAGTACATTTGCATGTTGTTACGAAATGTCCTACCTTTAGCCTTTACCTATATTTCCTCGACACTTCTGCCTACTTATACCTACCTCGTGAGTGCCGGCCGTGACATGTGGTTCCGTGGTTCATATACCGACCTTTGTATCTGTTTCGATGAGCACAAATGATTTCACTCATGACTTGAAGTTTCCACGTGATACTCGAATGAAAAGCCTTGAAACTGCAGGGTTTTATTGAAAAAGCCACGTCTATCAAGTAAACGACATGCGCCTTATTTAGGGACTTGTTTGGAGGCCATCATTTCTCCTGTGCTGAAGAAAGAACGGCATCACGTTGCCCTTCCGAGATCAGCGATATCTGTCCATGTACGAAAGATCATATTACTGGAATCTCCCACACCCTGGTAAGGTGGGTTCGAGTCGCTTCGGATCACAAAATTTCCTAGTCCCAGCTTCAACAGAAATCCGCATTGCACCGACACCGCAGAGTCCGTCTGACTTGTTTTGCGTTTTATTAGCGGCTGCAGTAGCGTGTGGGTGCTGCAGCGGTATCGGCTAATATCACCCCCCCCCCCCCCCCCCGCTCCGTCTGCAGTGTGACCGTCAGCACGCCAAACGTCCATTATTGGCTGGTGATTGATGAAGCCACTGAACGGAGGAATGCCGATCGGGCCGTATTGCATGTCCCGCGACGGATCGCCTGTCAGGGCGACAGGCCGGCCGACCGTCCGCCGTCTGCCGCCGCCGCCGCCAGGATCCTGGTGCCATGGGTGACCGTAATTTACAGGGGACGCCAGCGGGCCGCCCGTTTTCCGCCGGGTCCGGTCGTATCTCGACACAGTTTTCCATGTCGGCCTGCCTGCCTGCCGTGCTGCCGCGGCGGTACTGAGCAGTTTCCGAAAGCAGTGTTTGATGGGCGAAAAATGCGGGTCCGGTCTCGGGACGTGGTGGAGGGAGGTGGGGGGGGGGGGGGACGGTCGCGGTACAGGACAGGTACTGTACAGGTGTCCACCGCTGCCGAGAACGGCGGTGACGTCGCAGGAAAACCCGGCGTACCGATCCCGGGCGGCTGGACGCGCTGCGGGGCGGTCTGCTGTCGAGCGGCGCGTAGCTGACAGAGGCTTCTGAAAAGATGAAAATGGGGATGCATGAGTGTTGAATTATGTGTTTTATGCGTTAGAGTAATTATGGCATGGTTTGCGTGTTCATGTCGGATGAAATAAGGACTTGTGGTGTGAAAAATACATTGGGAAGAACCTATGAGTCATTGCAAATGGCATTTCTTCTTCGAAGAAAATATCGTGGTCACTGCATATACGTACGGCGTATTTAGATCCAGTAAAATTGCATGTGATATCTGATGATTAATCTTTACAGTTTTGTCAGTGTTGCATATCTACTTTTGAGCACACGCTCAAACATATTTCGTGTTCATGTATTTTTTATCTTTTTTACAATGTCTCAAGCTATTGTTTTTTTTTTCTCTCTACAAATTCACGTTTTTATTAGATGCCGTGGATTGTGCCGATCTGTTTCATACTGCCGGTTGTTATTTTCCATCACAGGTGGCAGTGGCTTGTGTTGATCTTAACCTGGGTCCCTGTTGGCATCTAATGCTGAATTATATTTGCCTATATTTTGCAGCATGTTGCTATTTAATTATTTCTCATCAACGTCTTTCCATAAAATCACAGCAGTTGTGGCAGCCCAAAGCTCCAATCGCCACCATCATACCACTATCATGGGACATGGTCTTTACTCTCTAAGTATTCTTGATATAGGATATCAATAAATAGACGGTTAATAAATCAATCAATTATGGATTTCCTGCACACAAGTGCCTGATAATAAGAAGCAGTTCTTATTCCTGTTATATTCTTAATATACTCAAATTAACTCAAAGGTCATGATTACCAGTAAGGCGCCGTAGTTGGCGATGAACGAGCGAGCGCGAAGAAAATGTATGGTGAATTTGAACTTGATCGGGCAAGTAGTTTCTGAGATACAAAAGAGGGTACACACGTGCGCACGTGCAGAGGCACCCACGTTTGACTCGTGGGAAAGTGGGGGCTGAGAGGTCCCTAACCACACACTAAATTTGAACACAATCGGCTCAGCCGTTCCAGAGATATAGAATAGGGGTGTGCACGTGTGCACGTGCAAAGCCACCCCACCCTTGACTTGTGGAAAGGTGGCGGCTGAGAGGTCCCTAACTATGCACCAATTTCGAACACAATCGGCTCAGCCGTTCCTAAAATACAGAATAGGGATGTGCACGTGCGCACGTGCAGAGGCTTTTGGGACTTGTGGGAAACTGGCGGATGAGAGGTCCCTAACCACACACCAAATTTGAACACAATCGGCTCAGCCGTTCCTGAGATATAGAATAGGGGTGTGCACGTGCGCACGTGCAGAGGCACCCCACCCCTGACTTGTGGAAAATTGGCGGCTGAGGGGTCCCTAACCACACACCAAATTTGCACACAATCGGCTCAGCCGTTGCAGAATTGTTGCGAGAAAACACTTTTCAACACCCCTCACGCGGCACGCGCCACGCGCAGTGGTAGGCACCCACATGAGTCGGCACTTGTCTCAAACAGGGTAGGTTGGATGGGGCTGCTCAGCAAAGAAGTCAGTTTGTCAATCGGACGTGTTGTTGCAGAGATTCTCAAAAGCGTCGCCACGGGTCGGGTCGAGTGGGGCCGGGCCGGGCCGTTCATAATCAGATTGTTCTCATGTACCACGGAAGGACGGGCGAGCGCTTCGCGCTCGCTCGTAATAATGGTATAGTTATCTCTATTCGCTCTATAATCCCGCGCAAATGCCTGATAATGAAAAATGCGAATAAACTGATAAAACCCTAGGATAAGACGCATCTGCTGCTTGAAGCATGCATGATGCATTTTACCGTGGTATGTGATTCATGAAACCCACAAACCACACAACATAAAATGGAACTCCCAAAGCCAAGAATAATCCCGTGTGTGTGGTTCACATGTAGACATTATGGTCCTCATGTTGCCACTAGGGCAACAAATATAGCGAGATAGATTGCAGAACAAGAAAACTTACGTCTCGCCTATTGCTGCAGCCATATCCACTGTAGAACGAAATGAATGGGAAATGATGATGAATCTGTATCGGAAATGGACGTGGTAAATGTTTTTCATTATCTGTGTTCCTTATTTTTTTCCTGATCTGAAATGTTGATTTTATTTCATGCTTTAAAACAAAAAATAGACATTCTAAGAAGCCGTACTTCCAGTTCACTCGTTTTAGGTACTACCTTCTTACACATAGAAAAGCATGGCGATACTGATGCCCGCCATGTCTGACGTTTTAGAAACTTATTGTATTTTGGCTTTGAGACATCGCCGCCGATTCAACTAGACAGCTATGTGTGGGCGCTCCTCATGCCGTACACCACCACACTCCCTAAACTCGCCCCACTCCTCATGTTGCATTCCCACCACACTCCCTAAACTCGCGCAGAACTCCACTGTCAGTCGGCTCCACTTCTCGCCATTACCAAGTCTTGAAGCATATTGGCAAAACATTCCACACTAGAATGGATTATTGTCTGAATCGAGTCGGTCGCATGTTAACAACGATCGGACATTGCTGTGAGGCCAACACGGAACAAGCATGGTACGTACCGAGAACTGCAAATACAAAGCTGGATGACACAATTTAGATTCGAGAATGTTGTCACACTAGTTCAAGCGTCTGGTGTTCCACTGGCAAACGGTATGACAAAACGAGACAAAACGAACTTCTGGCTGGAAGTGTTTCGGTGATAAAGGCGTCTGTGAGAAGCCAATACCCACAGACGAAAGCCGCATTGCGATCATCTTTATCGCACAAGGAAGATTAAACACAATATACTAAGGTATATGTTTGTTGTTCATTTTGCCATTTCCCCTGTAGTTGCATATAATTACATTAACTGCATAAATCGACATCTGAGCCTATGTAAGTGCAAGTTTACACATCGGCTAATGCCGTTACAATTTTTTTCACGTTTATTCGCGCTCGTAAAGCCACTATAGTAGAAAAGGGACTGTTTTTTAACTGCAAGTGGCTTTGGGGGAGGTAGAACGTTCGTATCATTTGAACGTGCCGATGTTACTATGTAACTGTGACTATGTATCAGTAAGGACGCTTCGAAAGACTGAAATAAAACTGGGCATGTTATTACGCTGATTGATAATGTTATCCCGATGAAAGTTTCACCGATTTTTAGTGCAACTTCGTTGGTTTCCATTTATATTGTATATGCCTACATGATTGACGTATTGTATGTTTGTAAAGGGACATCTCTTTAATGAGACACAAAAATAACTCTACACATATAATATGCGCTCTATGTATTATATGCAATTCAGTCAAGCATTTAGCTGTGTATGTCCTGGTAATTATGACAATCTGTCGCATGTATGCATGTCGCTATTTGACCAACAGATAAGCTCACTGTTGTGTATAATTTATAATTAACCCACACTACATGGTTTCCTGGTCATTTGCCATATCGTGTAGTGCATAAAATACTGCCAGATCGTATCTTAAACACTCTGAAAAGCTCTGATAAAACTCTTGAAGGCGGAAGAACCCTGCTGTTCAGTGCATTCACGTCGCTCCATTTTTCCTTCAATATGACACCGTTACAGAAACAGCAACAAACGATAGCCCAATTTGTCGGTATTACTCATTTGCTGCCACGCAAATCCGCTTTTTGAGAAAGCTTATGTTATGTGATCTTTATTTTGCATATGAATAGGGCGCGTTACAAATATAAATGAAGTGCTATACCGATAAACCAGTGACCCAAATTCCGAAATGCTTATTAATCCAGCTTGTGTGTGCATGCTGGTAGGCAAATGAAGTACCTAACCATTCGTCATGCTTCATGACACTTGTATGCAAGCGCTATATACTTACCAAAGGCACAAGCGCAAGTAGGCGAAACGCAAATCAACTAGCAAATTTCCAAACGGCCTCGTTCCAACCGCTTCGCATTGTGTTGCTTCGAACCCATTACAGTGCATTTTTCGGAAAAGTGTATATTGCCCGTTGCTCGTTTTCCTTGCCCATCATTCCACAAAGAAATAGTTTCTGTCAAACCCTGTGGCAACTGCGGGGTTTCTAGTCGCGTTGTTCGTTGTACAAAATGACTAACATTTTTTTCCCAAAAATGAATTCACGTTTTTCAAACGGACGAAGAGAAAGTTCCCTCCGGTGAAAAGGCCAACATAAGACCTTTATCCATTGAAAGTCGTTGGGTCTGCGCTTGTCACTTGGGAAGCTTTCAATAATATACGTCTTACACTGTGTTTTTCCTGATTGAAGTTCGGAATTCCGCTTCTGTAATCGAGTGCCAAATTCTTCCTTTCGCTCATCTCTGTTGTTGGCCACGATAAATATCGGTTATACCTTGAATAAATCTTGAATAAATACGAACACCACTGCACAAATAGTCTTAATAATTGCATGAAATAAAGTCAAAAGTTATGTAACTTATTTGGTGTTACACTAAATCGTTCGAAATGTGCATTTATCAACCCGTGATCCGTCAAACGGTAGTGCGTTTAAAGCGGGGCATGTTCTTCGATAATAATTACTTGAACCAATATTCGGTGGCTATTGCCAGCTTTACCGACCCGAATTACGCCGACCGAAATAGGTATTACAGCGTTTTATTAAAACTTTATTTATAACTTTCATGTTTGTAAATACGAGTATATTTTGGGTGGATATTGGTCAGAAATGACTGCGCTTCACAGCTGTATAACTTGTATCGTTCAACACCCTCAGGTTTTGACGGCATGGCGGTGTAATAATATTGTATTTTTTATTGTCAAATTGCATATCTCAAGTCGATGGAATGCATAAATACTGATCGGTAAGCTTCAGTTTCACATGCATTATAAAGCCGGTATATTTATCTACACAGTTGCAAATGATGCATCGCTTTACATGTGATAGGTTCCGAGTTTAATCGCGAAAAACGTTGCAAAACCATGACATTTAAATGATTTTGCTATTTACTTCGCACGTGACACGTGCTGATCGCCGACCCACATTGCATACTCTAGCCGGTTCATTTCTCTACACGCCTGTGTTTATCCCGTGCCGATCAGACTATAAATTACCGAGATATCGACCTGGGATTGCATCCGTTTCGCGATTTGTTCGCATTTTACACACACATTTCGCTCGGGTTTTTCTGCATGTTAAACCAATGGGAAAAAAATGTTCCCTTCTGGCGTGCGCTGTGACCGACACAGACATCGGAGCGACTTTATTTTTCCCGTGGAGTGGATCGTCTCAAAGCTTGAAACTGCCGTGTGTGCAAATTGCACTATCATCGGTGCTTCCGTCTGTGTTGTGCGTGGCTAAATAAATGAGGACGCACGCACGCACACGCACACGCACACGCACACGCACACGCACACGCACACGCACACGCACACGCACACGCACACGCACACGCACACGCACACGCACACGCACACGCGCACGCGCACGCGCACGCGCACGCGCACGCGCCCACACCCGCGCCCGCACCCGCACCCGCACCCGCACCGCACCCGCACCCGCACCCGCACCCGCACCCGCACCCGCACCCGCACCGCACCGCACCCGCACCCGCACCGCACCGCACCCGCACCCGCACCGCACCCGCACCCGCACCCGCACCCGCACACGCACACGCACACGCACACGCACACGCACACGCACACACACACACACACACACACACACACACACACACACACACACACACACACACACACACACACACACACACACACACACACACACACACACCAAGGAAAATCCTTTGGACAAACAAATAGCAGGACGCCGCATCTTAGCCAAAGACAAACACGCAAAGACGTACGCTACAAATCTAGTGTATTAGATAGTGGCGGCTAAGATGCGGCGTCCTGCTATTTGTTTGTCCAAAGGATTTTCCTTCATGAAGTCATAATCGGTTTTCAATGCCAAGCATGATTCTGCTTCCGATACGAAGGCTTACTTCATTAAGGATTAGGGTTTCTTTTTTCAAAACTTCACCACGATTTTCTCGTCAACCGACTAGTAATGTAAGGTGTGTAGTTGGCTTTAGGCCAAGAACGGTACAGTCAGCTCTGGCTGCGCGAAGCCTTTCGTGATGTTGGCTGTTGCTGAGTGATGCACCGCCCTTTTACATTTAAAATTCGCAACTACCATTCGATTTTTGGAGATTTTCTCTTGATACACCGCCTTGCCTAAGGCAATGACATTTGACATCAGGCGACTCCTTGACATTTCTGAAAATAAATATATTTGAATATAATATAAAATCTACTCCGATCCTGCATTTGAATTGTCATGTAAAGGACTTAAGTGGTAAAAGGATTAACAGAAGTTAAGTGAAAAACTTAAATTCATTGAATCCGAAAGCTAATTTCAGTGGCGCACTGAAGCTAAGTCAAGGGCATAACTTCAGGAAATCCTCGATGTTAGTACCCACTGCGTATAGCTCCCCTGTACAGTG
>JAXIVJ010007503.1:15000-60516 GCA_036785665.1 Chirona hameri | reverse complement strand
AGCGAGAGAGGCGAGAGAGCGAGAGAGAGCGAGAGAGAGAGAGAGCGAGAGAGAGAGCGAGAGAGAGCGAGAGAGAGCGAGAGAGAGCGATAGAGAGAGAGCGAGAGAGAGCGAGAAGAGAGAGAGAGCGAGAGAGAGAGAGCGAGAAGAGAGCGAGAGAGAGCGAGGAGAGAGAGCGAGGAGAGAGCGAGAGAGAGCGACGAGAGAGAGCGAGAGAGCGACGAGAGAGCGAGGAGATAGAGAGCGAGAGGAGAGCGAGAGAGAGCGAGAGAGAGCTGAGAGAGAGCGAGAGAGAGCGAGAGAGAGCGAGAGAGAGAGCGAGAGAGAGCGAGAGAGAGCGAGAGAGAGCGAGAGAGAGCGAGAGAGCGAGAGAGAGAGCGAGGAGAGAGCGAGAGAGAGAGCGAGAGAGAGCGAGAGAGAGAGCGAGAGAGAGCGAGAGAGCGAGAGAGAGAGCGAGAGAGAGAGAGGCGAGAGAGGAGAGAGCAAGAGAGAGCGAGAGAGAGCGAGAGAGAGAGAGAGAGAGCTAGAGAGAGAGAGAGAGAGAGAGAGAGCGAGAGAGAGAGCGAGAGAGAGAGGAGAGGAGAGCGAGAGAGAGAGAGCGAGAGAGAGAGAGCGAGAGAGAGAGAGCGAGAGGAGAGAGAGCGAGAGAGAGAGAGCGAGAGAGGAGAGCGAGAGAGAGAGAGAGAGCGAGAGAGAGAGCGAGAGAGAGAGCGAGAGAGAGGAGCGAGAGAGAGAGCGAGAGAGAGAGCGAGCTAGAGAGAGAGAGAGCGAGAGAGACGAGAGAGAGAGCGAGCGAGAGAGAGAGCGAGAGAGAGAGCGATAGCGAGAGAGAGAGCGAGAGAGAGAGGAGAGAGAGAGAGAGAGAGAGAGAGAGGAGAGCGAGAGAGAGAGAGAGAGCGAGAGAGAGAGCGAGAGAAGAGAGAGAGCGAGAGAGAGGAGCGAGAGAGAGCGAGAGAGAGAGAGCGAGAGAGAGAGAGAGAGAGAGAGCGAGAGAGAGAGAGAGAGAGAGAGAGAGCGAGAGCGAGAGAAGAGCGAGAGAGAGAGAGAGCGAGAGAGAGCGATGAGAGAGCGGAGAGAGAGCGAGAGAGAGAGAGAGACGAGAGAGAGAGAGAGAGCGAGAGAGAGAGCGAGAAGCGAGAGAGAGCGAGAGAGCGAGAGAGAGCGAGAGAGGAGAGCGAGAGAGAGCGAGAGAGAGAGAGCGAGAGAGAGCTGAGAGAGCGGAGCGAGAGAGAGAGCGAGAGAGAGCGAAGAGACGAGAGCTAGAGAGAGAGCGAGAGAGAGACGAGAGAGAGCGAGAGAGACGAGCAGAGAGAGAGAGCGAGAGAGAGCGAGAGAGCGAGAGAGCGAGAGAGAGAGCGAGAGAGAGCGAGAGAGAGCGAGAGACGAGAGCGAGAGAGAGCGAGAGAGAGCGAAGAGCGAGAGAGAGCGAGAGACGAGAGAGAGCGAGAGAGAGCGAAGAGAGAGAGCGAGAAGAGAGCGAGAGAGAGCGAGAGAGAGCGAGAGAGAGCGAGAGAGCGAGAGAGAGCGAGAGAGAGCGAGAGAGAGCGAGAGAGAGCGAGAGAGAGCGAGAGAGAGCGAGAGAGAGCGGAGAGAGGCGAGAAGAGCGAGAGAGAGCGAGAGAGCGAGAGAGAGCGAGAGAGAGCGCGAGAGAGCGAGAGAGAGCGAGAGAGAGCGCGAAGAGAGAGCGGATGAGAGCGGAGAGAGAGCGAGAAGAGAGCGCGAGAGAGCGCGAGAGAGCGCGAGAGAGAGCGAGAGCGCGAGAGAGAGCGCGAGAGACCTGAGAGCGAGAGCGCGAGAGAGCGCGAGAGAGCGCGAGAGAGAGAGAGAGCGATGAGAGAGAGAGCGAGAGAGAGAGCGAGAGAGAGAGAGCGCAGAGAGAGAGAGAGAGAGAGAGCGAGAGAGAGAGCGAGAGAGAGAGGAGCGAGAGAGAGAGAGAGAGCGAGAGAGAGAGAGAGAGCGAGAGAGAGAGAGCGAGAGAGAGAGCGAGAGAGAGCAGAGAGAGAGCGAGAGAAGAGAGAGAGCGAGAGAGAGACGAGAGAGAGAGAGGAGAGAGAAGAGAGAGCGAGAGAGATAGAGAGACGAGACGAGCGAGAGAGTAAGCGGAGCGGAGAAGTGAGAGAGAGAGAGAGAGAGAGAGAAGAGAGAGAGAGATGAGAGAGAGAGCGAGAGAGAGAGAGCTGAGGAGAGAGCGAGAGAGAGAGCGAGAGAGAGCGAGGCGAGGAGAGAGAGAGAGGAGAGCGAGAGCGAGAGAGAGCGAGAGCGGAGAGGAGAGAGAGAGGACGATAGAGAGAGCGAGAGAGAGAGAGAGCGAGAGAGCGAGAAGAGAGCGAGAGAGAGCGAGAGAGAGCGAGAGAGAGCGAGAGAGAGCGAGAGAGAGCGAGAGAGCGAGAGAGAGCGACGAGAGAGGGAGAGAGAGATGAGAGAGCGAGACGAGAGAGCGAGAGAGAGCGAGAGAGAGAGCGAGAGAGAGCGAGAGAGAGCGAGAGAGAGCGAGAGAGAGAGCGAAGAGAGCGAGAGAGAGCGAGAGAGAGCGAGAGAGAGCGAGAGAGCGCGAGAAGAGCGCGAGAGAGCGCGAGCGAGAGAGAGAGCGAGAGAGAGAGCGAGAGAGGAGAGAGCGAGAGAGAGAGCGAGAGAGAGAGCGAGAGAGAGAGCCGAGAGAGAGAGAGAGAGCGAGAGAGAGAGCGAGAGAGAGAGAGCGAGAGAGAGACGAGCGACGAGAGCGAGCGAGAGAGAGACGAGAGAGCGAGCCGAGAGAGCGAGAGAGAGCGAGAGAGGAGCGAGAGAAAGCGAGAGGAAGCGCGAGAGAGAGCGCGAGCGAGCGAGAGAGAGCGAGAGAGAGCGAGAGAGGAGAGCGAGAGAGAGCGAGAGAGAGCGAGAGAGACGAGAGAGAGAGCGAGAGAGAGCGAGAGAGAGAGAGCGAGAGAGAGAGCGAGAGAGAGCGAGAGAGAGCCGAGAGAGAGAGAGCGAGATGAGAGCGAGCGAGAGAGCGAGCGAGAGCGGATGTCGAGAGAGCGAGAGAGCGAGAGAAGCGAGAGAGAGAGAGAGCGAGAGCGAGAGAGCGAGAGAGAGCAGAGAGCGAGAGAGCGGAGAGGCGAGAGAGAGCGAGATGAGCGAGAGAGAGCGAGAGAGAGCGAGAGAGCGAGAGAGAGCGAGAGAGAGCGAGGGAGAGCGAGAGAGAGAGCGAGAGAGGCGAGCGAGAGCGGATGAGCGAGGGAGAGCGGGAGAGCGGAGATGCGGGAGAGCGGGAGGAGAGCGGAGAGCGGGAGAGCGGGAGAGCGGGAGAGCGGGAGAGAGGAGAGAGAGGAGAGAGACGAGAGAGTGAGCGGAAGAGGGAGAGAGAGAGAGAGAGAGAGAGAGAGAGAGAGAGAGAGAGAGACGAGAGAGAGAGATAGGAGAGAGAGAGAGGAGAGAGAGAGAGGAGAGGAGAGAGAGAGAGGAGAGAGAGAGAGAGAGAGAGAGAGAGAGGAGAGAGAGAGAGAGAGAGAGAGAGAGAGAGAGAGAGAAAAAAAAAAATGGTTATACATAGGGTGCATGTTTGAAGAAATGGCGCCCCAATTTTCTCGGAAAAAAATGCCCCCCTGTTCCCCGGAAAAAATGCGCCCCTATACCCTGCCGCCCCCCCCCCCCTTGAAAAAATCCTGGATCCGCCCCTGTTCTGGAACCTACGAAAAAATTAACCAACTCAAATGTTGGCAAGTATATTAACTCAAAAGATCAGCCGATACCTCAAGGTGTTTGTCACATACATATATATGTAGGCTGTAGCCGTTTGAATCCAAGTTGTTTGTGCAATAAAGAATGGCCGTGTTTGGTATATATAGGGAGAATGGCTGGGTATTTTGGTACGGGAGAGGGGGGGTGGACTGTGCATTGGTGGCCGAGTTCGTCAGCCGAGGCCACTCACCTGCTTCTGACGCCCAGTATGGCCCGCACGCCGTGCATGCGAGTCTTCTGCTTGCCCTGTCCCACCATGAAGGCGACGTCGTAGAGGACGTTTGCCCTCCTCGGGGTTCTGGAAGGCCTTGGTGAAGTCCTTGGCCAGCTGATCGTAGCCCTCGAACAGGTCCCTGACCGAGTCCAGTAGCGGGGAGGAGGGGCCCGCATGTGGCCGATCGGCCGCCACGAGCCGCGCCTGTGGCACACGTTAACCGCCACACACATCATACACAGATGTATACACACACCGCACTGAAGTAGACTCATAGGGACATCAAATGTATGTAAAAACAAGTATGCATGCGAATCACAAAGCAATAACAGAGCTGGAAAACCAGCCGGCAGGAAGTTAGTCTGACTTTCGACATTGCCCTGGTTAGTTCCTGATTAAATTTGCACGAACGACAAGAGGAAAACACGTAATATGACACAACACAATTTGAAACACGGCACCGACAACAACATGTCAATTATAGAGCCACACAAGGTACGCAGCAACCCAGATACATTTTCCCCAAATATAACCACATATATGTTCCCCTGCGTTAGTCTTTCCCATGTCAACAATTAGCATAGGACTTGCATCTCGGGCGGACTTCTATCTGGGCGCGGCTCACCCTGTACGGTTTTGGGGGATCTGTCCGGTCTCCGCGTGGTTCTGCACGTTCGTCACAATACTCCTCCAGCATCTGGCTTCGCGTCCGCTCCTGCATGCGCGCGAACATTGGGCCCAGCATCTGGCTTCGCGTCCGCTCCTGCATGCGCGCGAACTTGGGCGCCGAGTAGCTGGCGCGCTCTGCGTTGACGATTTTGGTGCAGATCCACTCCCTGAACATGGTGCCCTTCTCAAAGGTGGACTGCTCCCAGAGGTAGGGCTTGTAGGCGCCTACCTCGTCCCGGGACACCACCGACACCTGAGACATGCAGACAGAGCGCGTCAGACGTCGGCCTGGGGTGCTGCTGTGTGGTGGTTGGCGTCATGGTCTGGCACGTCAACTGTTTCGGGTTCGATTCCCGCGAGTTCCCTGAATAAGGTGCGACCTGACCCCCCCCCCCGCATTCCCTCTCGACTGATGAGCTGCGTTGAGCTCCAGACTGTCGGCCCCGTTTTACCTTGTAGCCTGTGACCGCGGTTGCGCCTTTGCAATGCCTTTCGGGGAATAGCAATTGCATTGGTGCAGATTACATCAAGTGTAAGTACCAAATGCCACGGACACCAAATGACCTCTCCGGGCGGTGCGGTCAAAACACATATCACCTGCAACCAATACTTCGCCAAAAAGTTAATAATACTGGCACCAATAGTTGGAAAAAGATTAATGCAGATATTCCAATGGAGCATATTCCGGCCGCTCCTTTAGATTATCAACACAATATTTCGCCAGTTTCGCTTCAGGCGGCTCAATACGAGCACCTTCTCTTAGCTCGAACTCCACAAAACTGATGAGTGATGCGGTGGGCGTATAACAAAAGCTGAATAGCGGGCATAGCCTTGATGGAATGTGTTCGTAGGTGGTTAAGACGCGGGCGCCGCAGGGTGCTGCGGAAATAATGGCGTGAAATGAGGAAAGTTGCGCATAAAACGGAGTCTTTAAACTTCACCGGAGGTGGTGCGGAGGAGTTGAAGAGCAGTGGTACAGGCTAAAGGAGCCCACAAGACACATGCGGGAATACAGTTTTAAGAATGAAGTGGAGAGATGTAAAATTCGTCGCCTGTTCATCAGTCAAAATGATATATCCACATACATGGAACGCAATATTTGTGGGTGGACGAGTATTCAAGTATTGGGCGAATAATGTACAGCATTCGTTAGACATGCAGGCGCCGTTGGTTGATCCCAGTCGGCAATGCTCGCGTTTTTATGTGCGTTTTTATGTCGGATGCCGCTCATCCTGCGACTCTGCCGGCTGGTCGACCTCGGAGGCCTGTTTCTGCGCATTACGGAAAGATCGCCCCGGAGCCGGTGGCCGCTGCCTAGGTCGCGACGTGGGTAAATCGGTGGAGGGAGAGCGGTGAGATAGACGCAGATACAGAACTGGTCGAGTGATTCAGTGTATGACTGGTGGAGGTGGCGCTGGTGCCCTCTCTCGCCCTTCAAACTTTGGCATATTAAAAGTAAGCATCGTGCAACACTGGCCGCCTGGGTATCGATAAAACATAACACTAGCTCAACATTAGCAAGTACGAGAGCCTGCGAAAGAAAGAAAAAAACTTGACACTCCAACGTATGGAACTCACCTCGTATCGCGTGGGCTTGAACTTGATCTTTGGGCTGGTGCGGACGACGATGAAGGTATGCAGGAAGTGAGACTTGATGCAGGCCGGCGAGAAGCTGGTGTTGTCTGCCTCCAAGAACACGACGCACACGATGTCGTTCCCGATGTGACGCTTCCTCTGAAGCTGTGGAGGAATTGAGTCACAGTCAGTCAGGAGCTGTACGGAGGAAGCCGCCACCAGCCGGTCAGGAGCTGTACGGAGGAAGCCGCCACCAGCCGGTCAGGAGCTGTACGGAGGAAGCCGCCACCAGCCGGTCAGGAGCTGTACGGAGGAAGCCGCCACCAGCCGGTCAGGAGCTGTACGGAGGAAGCCGCCACCAGCCGGTCAGGAGCTGTACGGAGGAAGCCGCCACCAGCCGGTCAGGAGCTGTACGGAGGAAGCCGCCACCAGCCGGTCAGGAGCTGTACGGAGGAAGCCGCCACCAGCCGGTCGCGAGACGTGCTGCTGTTTTTCTCATGTGACTGACATTAAGAACATTTAAGCTCGGACCATCCAATCAATAATTTTGCCCCATTTTTTTGTACAGTTTATGACGCTTCATTTCCTCTCGCTGAGGAAAGGTCAAGAGGTGCACTCTTTCGGGAAGAGCCAACATTACGTTGGAAAAATGTTAGTGGGATCAGCTGGTAATCAAATTCCGGCAGACCATATTCGGTCGGCCTTGGTGGTGATTTTTCCAAATGACTGTGGGTGGCGGCCTCGGAGAATCTCCATTTTCTGGGCATATTCAGCCGGCCAGACCGCAGCTGCTCACGGCTCACGGATTTTGTGAGCCTGCAAACACGCCTTAAACGAATTTCACGGAAAGTTGGCAGTCAGCTCAATGGATCACTGTAGACGGAAACAATTGTTCAACTCCCGGGTCAAATAACTTCATTGGCATGTAATAGCAGATTTACACAAAGTGGAAAAATGTTTCTGCGTAGGCCATTACTAGAGATGCAATGCGCGTCACTTAATCTTGGGGCGGCTCGTTGTCAACTCCGAGATCAGGCCGAGCAGGTTTGATAACGGACCTGAACAGGCCGGCTTTTTGACTTGAACGAAGCCTTTTTCAATCGACCTTGGTTATATGCATGGATGTTTATAGTGTATATAATCATATGATTAACTACACTATGATAAACTATACATTACGAATACCATGATGGAAACATGATGAGCATGATGGAAGCAGGTATAGTTACATTCATATATATATATTTTTATTAATTCAAGTGGCGCACTGAGTCGCCCAGTTATTGGGCCGGACGCGGACGAAGCTTCAGTATGCCATTACGCGACATTGCAATGTCGCGCAATGCATTGCCCCTATTTCCACTGGCAGTTTAAACCGGTTTAACACGGATAGCTTAAAACGGATGAGTTGGTTTCCGGCCATGTAAGTGGGCATATCTAGCCAGCAATCATCGAGTACGAGAGGAGGCGTAACATCTTGGCAGGCTGGCGAGATATACCCACTTACATGGCCGGAAACCAACTCATCCGTTTTTAGCTATCCGTTTTAAACCAGTTTAAACTGCCCATGGAAATAGGATCATAGATAATATTTGCGGCGAAATCCTCTCCGTGCGCTCTGTGTGTACACTGTACACATATACAGTGCATCTGTACTCAGTACCCTGCTCAGCAGTAAGGAAAGGCGGGAATGCTCGTCGTATTTACCACCCGCGAGGAGAGGGCTCAGACTTTATCCTTGCCCAGACTTTGCGCGGTTGGTGCCTGTGTTTAACTTTGAAAGGCGTCTGGAGAAGTTATCGATGCATAAGTTGTGTTTCTGGCTCGAAGCTGATGAAACCAACCGAGTGAGCTTCCCGTGGTGGAAGTGACGCGGCTGCCAGGCTGCGAGACCAGCGGTGTCGATTTGTCAAAATGATTAAGGGGGGGGGGGGGGGCAGAGACGGGCCCAAGGGGTCTATATCAGCGCCACAGTTTTACCAAAACGACTGAAATCGGCCAAAAATAACACATTTTATTATTTTAAAAGAAAATGTAAGGAATAGGTACAAGTTGTTTTAAATCAGTTCTTAAGGAAAATAATTACATTTCCCACAAAAATGGAGTTAGCACTTGAAATCGACAGACGAGGCCAAAATATGATGTAAATTCATCGCATTTTGCATATAAAAATTCCTTCCGAGAGATATTTCAAGGTAATCTTGATAGGCGTTCCACACTTTTAACGACCGGTTCGTGCCAAATATTTTTCGGTTTCCATCAAACTCCGAGCCTTTCCCGTATTACTTTTTTACGCAATGGTGTGGAAAATATATTTTGCGTTCTGCTTGTTGTGATTATATACCCGCCGGTCCTTTACAGTTACCAACCATTGAACAAACTGGCGATTAAATCGGAAGCTCATCGATGCACGTCGACGGCGATCTTTTAGTGTCAGCGATTTGTTTAAAAGTGCCCATTCAACAACGTTGAACAGATTGATACAAAAGCGCCAGATGTTTCGCTTTCCAATAGTGGAGTGAAAATACCGATCATTAATTTTCCCAAACTTCCAACTTTGAATTAGGGTATAATTTTATTTAATTCTTAAATTTAGATCACATCATTTTAATACCATAACGGTAGCCAAAGCAATTGTTGCTAACAAAATACAAACAGTCATTATTTCCCTTTAACGCAAACATAAAGCCCCACGAGTTTTGGCCTTGTGTCGGACGGCGCCTCAAACCAAAGTTGTGGCCGAGCCTCCGACAACCGACCAATGACTTTCAGAATGGCCGAGAATCTCAGAATCTCAAACTGGCATAGGCCTGACAACGGCCCTCTTGGATAAGCCTAGGGAATTCTCAGGTATTGCAAAGGCCCTATCAGACAACTTCTCGCAGGCCTCGTAAGGACCCTCTCAGACCACTGGCGGATCCAGGGGAGGGGTATCAGGGGAAAATGCCCCCCCCCCAACAGGAATATGGGGGCATTCAATACAAGTATCCCCCCGCGCGTTCCCAATTTATCGTAAAATCGTAAAAAATTGTCTTTGCATCAGTCAAAATCCAGCTATCCAGTCAAAAACCGGAAAATTCGCGCATCTTCGCGGCATGACACAACTTTCGCAATTGCTTATACAAATTTGGAAAATGGGAAAATGGAAAATGGAAAATGTCAGAGGCTTTCCTTGGCGGTAATTGCTGGCACTAGCGGATCCAGGAGAGGGGGGGGGGGGGCATCAGGAGCAAATCCCCCTCCCCTTCCAAGGAATCTGGGAGGGGAATTCAATGCAAGTATGACCCCCCCCCCAGCCCATTCCCTGCACTGAACGGGAAAAACAATGATCTTAGGAGAAAACTTAATGAAAACGGAAGTTCTTTCTCGAGTGATTGAATTTGAAGTTTGTATGTATCCCTTTCTTTTAATGATAGACAAAACAGCGCACCTGATTGAATTCAAGCAGCCCCGGTGACACTTAACCCGCGACTTACTGGGGGGGGGGGGGGGGCTATTTTTTCCCACCCTCCCTTCCGTTATTTTGCAATAACTCCTAAACGAACACCAGTATCGCCACTAATCTTGCAGTACCTTCTCTCACATCAATTCTACACATGTTGGAAAAATGAAAAATATGAGGTTATGATATGTCAACCGGGAATGACGTCATAATAACGTCATGTTCTTCGGTTTTTGTTGCAAAATAATGGTTTTCGGAAAATGCTGTCAAAGGTACAATGTTTGAGATAAACTCAATTGTTTTAAATCCAATTACTGACAATAGACCGAGCTGTCAAACTGCGATCTCGGATTTTTGAGTTTTTAATGTAAAATTTTTGAGAAATCCAAATACATTTTTTTTTTAACAAAATTTGCACACAAAAAATCAGAATTATCCCCAAAAACGGATTATATGTGATCGAGAGACGTGTTCGGTGAATATGTGTACCAAATTTGAAGTCGATATCTTTAAAAATGGCTTACTTATGACCTTTAAATGACAAAAATCGACCACCTCTCACAGCATTACTATGCATAAAAAATGCATTTTCGTTTTTGCTTTTTACTTCTATTTATAGAGAACAAACAATGTTATAAGGTCCTTTTTCGCGTTCTAGACGAAGAACAAACCCATAAACATGTGTTACAACGCCTAATGACCGTAATCTGCCGTTTGGCCACGTGACCTCGGATGACCTTGACCTGACCCAAGGTCATAAACAGTTTAGAAAGGTACTTAGAAGTGTCAGACACACGAATCATACCGATTTATCGACTGCTTATGCGTTTAATATAGCAATTTTGCGCGACAATTCCATCCATCGAGACCTTTTGACACGGTCAAACATTTCATACTTGACCTGACCTGTGCCGTCATCGGTGACCCCGAGGTCAACAATATTAAATTTCCCTCGATAGATTGCCAGGGTTATCAAATTCCGTTTGAAATTTTACAATCCGTCCCAAAGTTCCGGAGATCCGAGGGGGGGGGGGGAGAATCTGCCTCCCTCCCAGATTTTCTCAATAACTTGAAAACTGTGATACATATCAACGTCAAACTTTCAGTACCTTATGCTGCATCAACTCTACGTCTTCTTACAAAATTCCAATGCAATTGATGTAGTATTTTGGGAGATAAGGACGTTTTTATGTCATGTCATGCCATTTTTGGTGGAAAAACGATAAATGCTTGCACAATCGTAGACAATAGAGTTGGGAAGCAAATTGCAAAACAAAAACGTCAAAAGAAAGAAAATGACATCCTCTTTAAAATGGCGATTTCTGATGTTCGAAATTTTGTGTTTTTAACCCCCAATTAAAAAAAGAAATCGAGAAAAGGTCAATTTTGTGTGAATTTAAAGAGTGAATTTCTTAAGCTCGAATAACAAAAGAAGGTGACCGGCCCAAATCCGTGGAGAGAAAAAATGGGGTTACCTTTTTTGCCATACAAAGATGCCCACGGAGAGAGGCTGGATCCCCCAGTGTCTCAGAATAGCATAAAGGTAAAGCCTTTCCACACCGCGCAAGCGGCTTCTCAGACCAGACGATGGCCCTCTCAGGTTGATCGATGATCCTCTCCAAGAAGCGGATGTTAATTGATCCTCTCTTACCGACTTAAAGCTCTCAGGCCGGAAAAGCGCTATTTTAGATTGATTGAGGGTCCTCTCAGAGTGGTAAACGGCCATCTCAGGTGGGCATGGGGCCCTCCCAGGCTTGGCAAAGGTTCTACGCTTCGGCGTGAATAATCGTTTTTGTTATGCCAGAACAGAAAAGAGTTGCTTTGTAGGGGCCAAAACCCAGCCACACAATTCTCGAAAAATCATCGGATTTTCGCCTTTTCATGCATGAATATATATGGTGATTGAAAAAAACTTCCTTTCGTAAAACATGGCGTAGATTTGCATTAAATTCGGAAATGCGCAATTTTTTGGCCGACTTCAGGCGATTTGGGAGGCTGGCCCTTTGGGCTCCTTGAATACGCCAGTGGCCAGAAAACATGGCAGGGGGGGGGGACGAGGACCACTCCAAAAGTACCTATATAAATCGACAGTGCCCCAAAACTTGTCGATTTGGGTGGGAAATGACACCATAATATTAATAATTTTCCACTCTCGCTCCCCATTTTAGGTGAGAATTTTCCACTCCCAAATTATATATTGTGATATTGATTCTGACATAAACAGACTAAAAATACATGATTTCAAAGAAAACTATTGATTTTCATATTCAAAACAGAAATCAATATTGTACCATTTTCTACACAATTTTCCACTCTAATGGTATTTTTTGGGCTCGAATTTTCCACTCTGACACCCAAGGAAAAACGGAATCTTGGGACACTGAATCGACACCTATGCCTGTTCTATATATCAAGTAATCTAAGGGCGGATAGTATGGGGGGGGGGGGGGTGGGGGCAAGAGCACATCATTGGGGGGGGGGGGCGAGAGCACCATTGGGGGGCCGAACTCAACATTGGGGGGGGGGGGGGGGTAGGCCCCCCAAAAGTATATAAATCGACACCTATGTGTGAGACATTTTGTAATATGATGTCATCACCACACGATAGGTGCGCACGACGCGAAGTTATTATTGCTTCTTTCAATTCACCAAGATGTGCTGAGAAAAGCAAATTAAAAATGAGAATTGCATATTGCCCAAAGACTAATATGAATAGGTTATAAAGTTGTCGAAGAAGAAGACTTTGGCTTTTTACTTCACATTTTACTTCTTTTAATTTTACTTTGACAAGTAAGTAAATGTGAAGTTGACACTTGACGTATTACAATTCTAACTTGACTTTACTCACATTAGAGTTAAAAATATCGCTAGTATTGTAAACACGCGCACTGGAGGGGGAGGGCGAAAAACCGCCCACTACTCCTGTTTTGCATTTGTTTGTGCCTATCTCCTGATTTTACTGGTCGATATGCATCATTGTTGGTGTACCTGCAAAACAAACGACGCGTCGTTTAAAGTAAGAAAAATACAAATCGGCCGAACACTTTTCGAGTTATAGGCCAGCAAAGTAAACAAACTGCAAAATTTATCCAAAATGACCGCAATGAAATGCTGATATAAGTTACCTGAGGTCAAATACAACGTCTATCATCCCTATTGTATCATTAGACCTTCCAACAAATCATTTAAGCCCATTTTGGGGTATATACATGCAATCACTGCGTTTCATAACAATGTCAAGCCAAGGAGCGCATAACAAGCACAATTTAGCATATTTTACCTCATTTGACCTTGAAAATATTGACCTAGGGCCATGCTCTTTTCACAAAACAGAGTTCCCCACATACCAATCTACCCTAAAAATTTCGTTATTAGAGCTCTTATGGGAGCCGATATTATATTATATATATATATATATATATTTTTTTTTTTTGGGGGGGGGGATCCGCCCCCCTCCAGTGCGAGTAATTCTCAGAGGCCCTCCAGGGCGCGTGTTAAAGTATTGTTGGTTAACATATAGCTGAGGCTGTTTCCAGTATACCTATACACTATACAGCTTTTATAAAAATAAGAACGTACCAGATGTATGCACGTCTCGCAATCTTGTAGTTTGCCATGTGCCCTGGAGAGTCACGGAGCAACGGGCTCTATAATATACAAATCGTCTTTGAATTTTGAGACAACTTTAGATGACTCTGGTTTTCTAACAAATATTTTTATCATTTGAAATCCAAGTAGATATTCATATACACAAAAGAATCCAAAGTTCAATGCCCTCTAGCAATAGTCCCCTAGGTTTCCTGAGGAGAAGAACACGTGCATAAGCTCATTTCTCCACAGGGTCTACACTCGTACCGATTCCGAAGAAAAATGGCGTGGTCAGGCACACATCTGACAGATCAGACGTAACGCACCTCCATTATTCAATATAGCATCGGATTTCCTTTTAGTTGGGTGTTCAGGGAGATCAGAAATGACTCGACACGTGCCACGTTTTTTTTAAAAATTACATAAGGCGGATGCAAAAGCCCTCGCTTACCATTCTGTGTATTCTTGCTGATGGGATAGCGGCCTTCGACGGTGTCTCCATACTGAGCAGAAGCACAACAGAGCTGTGCTGCTGATGTAATGATTTCTGTAGGAAGCGCAGGAGTCGATACATTCCGCGCACCGATGGTCAAACAGCTTCCGAAATTCGGCCAGATCTGGTCAGGTCCGGACGCCGGAATCCGGACAAATCTGGAAAGGCCCCGGCCGACGGAATCTGGACAAAGCTGGACGGGTCCGGACGCCGGAATTTGGACATCTGGAAAGGCCCCGGCCGACGGAATCTGGACAAAGCCGGAATCTGGACAAAGCCGGACTCAGATAGCTGGATAGGCTATCTGAGTCCGGACGCCGGAATCCGGACAAATCTGGAAAGGCCCCGGCCGACGGAATCTGGACAAATCTGGTCAGGTCCGGACGCCGGAATCCGGTCAAATCTGGAAAGGCCCCGGCCGACGGAATCTGGACAAAGCTGGACGGGTCCGGACGCCGGAATTTGGACAAATCTGGACAGGTCCGGACGCCGGAATCTGGACAAAGCTGGACAGATTCGGACGCCAGAATCTGGACAAAGCTGGACGGGTCCGGACGCCGGAATTTGGACAAATCTGGACAGGTCCGGACGCCGGAATCTGGACAAAGCTGGACAGATTCGGACGCCAGAATCTGGACAAAGCCGTGAGCCGCCAGCTCTCTTACCGCGCAATGCTGGATAGGCTATCTGAACAGGCAGATAACTTAATAGGGCCATGACTTCTGCAAACCGAAATTGCTTATTACAGGAAATCACAAAACCCATATATCTCTACTTATTGGGAATATACATAGATCATTCTGATGGCTGCTAAGATGATTGGTGATTCTCATTTATTTACTCTACTCGTCACAGGTAAACCCAATTACTGCGAGCAATGCCGTTTTCTTTACGCTGCACCGCCGATAGGCTGCGGACTAATCGGGAGCCCATCCTCGAGCCGATCGCCCGGGGATTTCAGCTCGCCACCTCAGCTCGATACGACACACCTCGGATGTGGCAGCTGCAAACATCTCCATACTTGCACATGCTGTCCCTAACGTCGGTGCGACCACACAGTATTCCGCAGCAGAACACGGACCGCACGGCGTCCCTGTTACCGATGTAACGTCTAACGCCACAGTATTCCGCAGCAGAACACGGACCGCACGGCGTCCCTGTTACCGATGTAACGTCTAACTCCACAGTATTCCGCAGCAGAACACGGACCGCACGGCGTCCCTGTTACCGATGTAACGTCTAACGCCACATTATTCCGCAGCAGAACACGGACCGCACGGCGTCCCTGTTACCGATGTAACGTCTAACGCCACAGTATTCCGCAGCAGAACACAGACCGCACGGCGTCCCTGTTACCGATGTAACGTCTAACGCCACATTATTCCGCAGCAGAACACGGACCGCACGGCGTCCCTGTTACCGATGTAACGTCTAACGCCACAGTATTCCGCAGCAGAACACAGACCGCACGGCGTCCCTGTTACCGATGTAACGTCTAACGCCACATTATTCCGCAGCAGAACACGGACCGCACGGCGTCCCTGTTACCGATGTAACGTCTAACGCCACATTATTCCGCAGCAGAACACGGACCGCACGGCGTCCCTGTTACCGATGTAACGTCTAACGCCACAGTATTCCGCAGCAGAACACGGACCGCACGGCGTCCCTGTTACCGATGTAACGTCTAACGCCACAGTATTCCGCAGCAGAACACAGACCGCACGGCGTCCCTGTTACCGATGTAACGTCTAACGCCACAGTATTCCGCAGCAGAACACGGACCGCACGGCGTCCCTGTTACCGATGTAACGTCTAACGCCACATTATTCCGCAGCAGAACACAGACCGCACGGCGTCCCTGTTACCGATGTAACATCTAACGCCACATTATTCCGCAGCAGAACACGGACCGCACGGCGTCCCTGTTACCGATGTAACGTCTAACGCCACAGTATTCCGCAGCAGAACACGGACCGCACGGCGTCCCTGTTACCGATGTAACGTCTAACGCCACAGTATTCCGCAGCAGAACACGGACCGCACGGCGTCCCTGTTACCGATGTAACGTCTAACTCCACAGTATTCCGCAGCAGAACACAGACCGCACGGCGTCCCTGTTACCGATGTAACGTCTAACGCCACATTATTCCGCAGCAGAACACAGACCGCACGCCGTCCCTGTTACCGATGTAACGTCTAACTCCACAGTATTCCGCAGCAGAACACGGACCGCACGGCGTCCCTGTTACCGATGTAACGTCTAACGCCACATTATTCCGCAGCAGAACACGGACCGCACGGCGTCCCTGTTACCGATGTAACGTCTAACTCCACAGTATTCCGCAGCAGAACACAGACCGCACGGCGTCCCTGTTACCGATGTAACGTCTAACGCCACATTATTCCGCAGCAGAACACAGACCGCACGGCGTCCCTGTTACCGATGTAACGTCTAACGCCACATTATTCCGCAGCAGAACACGGACCGCACGGCGTCCCTGTTACCGATGCAACGTCTAACGCCACAGTATTCCGCAGCAGAACACGGACCGCACGGCGTCCCTGTTACCGATGTAACGTCTAACTCCACAGTATTCCGCAGCAGAACACAGACCGCACGGCGTCCCTGTTACCGATGTAACATCTAACTCCACAGTATTCCGCAGCAGAACACAGACCGCACGGCGTCCCTGTTACCGATGTAACATCTAACTCCACAGTATTCCGCAGCAGAACACAGACCGCACGGCGTCCCTGTTACCGATGTAACGTCTAACGCCACATTATTCCGCAGCAGAACACGGACCGCACGGCGTCCCTGTTACCGATGTAACGTCTAACGCCACATTATTCCGCAGCAGAACACGGACCGCACGGCGTCCCTGTTACCGATGTAACGTCTAACGCCACAGTATTCCGCAGCAGAACACGGACCGCACGGCGTCCCTGTTACCGATGTAACGTCTAACGCCACATTATTCCGCAGCAGAACACAGACCGCACGGCGTCCCTGTTACCGATGTAACGTCTAACGCCACATTATTCCGCAGCAGAACACAGACCGCACGGCGTCCCTGTTACCGATGTAACGTCTAACGCCACATTATTCCGCAGCAGAACACGGACCGCACGGCGTCCCTGTTACCGATGTAACGTCTAACGCCACATTATTCCGCAGCAGAACACGGACCGCACGGCGTCCCTGTTACCGATGTAACGTCTAACGCCACAGTATTCCGCAGCAGAACACGGACCGCACGGCGTCCCTGTTACCGATGTAACGTCTAACGCCACAGTATTCCGCAGCAGAACACGGACCGCACGGCGTCCCTGTTACCGATGTAACGTCTAACGCCACAATATTCCGCAGCAGAACACAGACCGCACGGCGTCCCTGTTACCGATGTAACGTCTAACGCCACAGTATTCCGCAGCAGAACACAGACCGCACGGCGTCCCTGTTACCGATGTAACATCTAACTCCACAGTATTCCGCAGCAGAACACAGACCGCACGGCGTCCCTGTTACCGATGTAACGTCTAACGCCACATTATTCCGCAGCAGAACACGGACCGCACGGCGTCCCTGTTACCGATGTAACGTCTAACGCCACATTATTCCGCAGCAGAACACGGACCGCACGGCGTCCCTGTTACCGATGTAACGTCTAACGCCACAGTATTCCGCAGCAGAACACGGACCGCACGGCGTCCCTGTTACCGATGTAACGTCTAACGCCACATTATTCCGCAGCAGAACACAGACCGCACGGCGTCCCTGTTACCGATGTAACGTCTAACGCCACATTATTCCGCAGCAGAACACAGACCGCACGGCGTCCCTGTTACCGATGTAACGTCTAACGCCACATTATTCCGCAGCAGAACACGGACCGCACGGCGTCCCTGTTACCGATGTAACGTCTAACGCCACATTATTCCGCAGCAGAACACGGACCGCACGGCGTCCCTGTTACCGATGTAACGTCTAACGCCACAGTATTCCGCAGCAGAACACGGACCGCACGGCGTCCCTGTTACCGATGTAACGTCTAACGCCACAGTATTCCGCAGCAGAACACGGACCGCACGGCGTCCCTGTTACCGATGTAACGTCTAACGCCACAGTATTCCGCAGCAGAACACAGACCGCACGGCGTCCCTGTTACCGATGTAACGTCTAACGCCACAGTATTCCGCAGCAGAACACGGACCGCACGGCGTCCCTGTTACCGATGTAACGTCTAACGCCACATTATTCCGCAGCAGAACACGGACCGCACGGCGTCCCTGTTACCAATGTAACGTCTAACGCCACATTATTCCGCAGCAGAACACAGACCGCACGGCGTCCCTGTTACCGATGTAACGTCTAACGCCACATTATTCCGCAGCAGAACACGGACCGCACGGCGTCCCTGTTACCGATGTAACGTCTAACGCCACATTATTCCGCAGCAGAACACAGACCGCACGGCGTCCCTGTTACCGATGTAACGTCTAACGCCACATTATTCCGCAGCAGAACACAGACCGCACGCCGTCCCTGTTACCAATGTAGCATCTAACTCCACAGTATTCCCTTGTTGACACAGACCGCACGGCGTCCCTGTTACCAATGTAACGTTTAACTCCACCGTATTCCCTTGTTGACACAGACCGCACGGCGTCCCTGTTACCAATGTAACATCTAACGCCACATTATTCCCTTGTTGACACAGACCGCACGGCGTCCCTGTTACCAATGTAACATCTAACGCCACATTATTCCGCAGCAGAACACAGACCGCACGGCGTCCCTGTTACCACTGCAACATCTAACTCCACAGTATTCCCTTGTTGACACAGATCGCACGGCGTCCCTGTTACCAATGTAACATCTAACCCTACAGTATTCCCTTGTTGACACAGACCGCACGCCGTCCCTGTTACCAATGTAACGTCTAACGCCACAGTATTCCCTTGTTGACACAGACCGCACGCCGTCCCTGTTACCGATGTAACGTCTAACGCCACATTATTCCCTTGTTGACACAGACCGCACGGCGTCCCTGTTACCAATGTAACGTCTAACTCCACAGTATTCCCTTGTTGACACAGACCGCACGCCGTCCCTGTTACCAATGTAACATCTAACTCCACAGTATTCCCTTGACACAGACCGCACGCCGTCCCTGTTACCAATGTAACGTCTAACTCCACAGTATTCCCTTGTTGACACAGACCGCACGGCGTCCCTGTTACCAATGTAACGTCTAACGCCACAGTATTCCCTTGTTGACACAGACCGCACGGCGTCCCTGTTACCAATGTAACGTCTAACGCCACAGTATTCCCTTGTTGACGCAGACCGCACGGCGTCCCTGTTACCAATGTAACATCTAACTCCACAGTATTCCCTTGTTGACACAGACCGCACGGCGTCCCTGTTACCGATGTAACATCTAACTCCACAGTATTCCCTTGTTGACACAGACCGCACGGCGTCCCTGTTACCAATGTAACATCTAACTCCACAGTATTCCCTTGTTGACACAGACGCACGGAGTCCCTGTTACCAATGTAACGTCTAACTCCACAGTATTCCCTTGTTGACACAGACCGCACGGCGTCCCTGTTACCAATGTAACATCTAACTCCACAGTATTCCCTTGTTGACACAGACCGCACGGCGTCCCTGTTACCAATGTAACGTCTAACGCCACAGTATTCCCTTGTTGACACAGACCGCACGCCGTCCCTGTTACCAATGTAACATCTAACGCCACGGTATTCCGCAGCAGAACACAGACCGCACGCCGTCCCTGTTACCGATGTAACATCTAACGCCACAGTATTCCCTTGTTGACACAGACCGCACGCCGTCCCTGTTACCAATGTAACATCTAACGCCACATTATTCCGCAGCAGAACACAGACCGCACGGCGTCCCTGTTACCAATGTAACGTCTAACCCTACAGTATTCCCTTGTTGACACAGACCGCACGCCGTCCCTGTTACCAATGTAACATCTAACGCCACAGTATTCCCTTGTTGACACAGACCGCACGGCGTCCCTGTTACCAATGTAACGTCTAACGCCACAGTATTCCCTTGTTGACACAGACCGCACGGCGTCCCTGTTACCAATGTAACGTCTAACGCCACAGTATTCCCTTGTTGACACAGACCGCACGGCGTCCCTGTTACCAATGTAACATCTAACGCCACAGTATTCCCTTGTTGACACAGACCGCACGGCGTCCCTGTTACCAATGTAACGTTTAACTCCACAGTATTCCCTTGTTGACACAGACCACACGCCGTCCCTGTTACCAATGTAACGTCTAACTCCACAGTATTCCGCAGCAGAACACAGAACGCACGGCGTCCCTGTTACCAATGTAACGTCTAACGCCACAGTATTCCCTTGTTGACACAGACCACACGCCGTCCCTGTTACCAATGTAACATCTAACGCCACGGTATTCCACAGCAGAACACAGACCGCACGCCGTCCCTGTTACCAATGTAACGTCTAACTCCACAGTATTCCCTTGTTGACACAGACCGCACGGCGTCCCTGTTACCAATGTAACGTCTAACGCCACATTATTCCGCAGCAGAACACAGACCGCACGGCGTCCCTGTTACCGATGTAACGTTTAACTCCACAGTATTCCCTTGTGGACACAGACCGCACGGCGTCCCTGTTACCAATGTAACGTCTAACTCCACAGTATTCCCTTGTTGACACAAACCGCACGCCGTCCCTGTTACCACTGTAACATCTAACTCCACAGTATTCCCTTGTTGACACAGACCGCACGGCGTCCCTGTTACCGATGTAACGTTTAACTCCACAGTATTCCCTTGTTGACACAGACCACACGCCGTCCCTGTTACCAATGTAACGTCTAACTCCACAGTATTCCGCAGCAGAACACAGAACGCACGGCGTCCCTGTTACCAATGTAACATCTAACGCCACATTATTCCGCAGCAGAACACAGACCGCACGCCGTCCCTGTTACCGATGTAACGTCTAACTCCACAGTATTCCCTTGTTGACACAGACCGCACGCCGTCCCTGTTACCGATGTAACGTCTAACGCCACATTATTCCCTTGTTGACACAGACCGCACGGCGTCCCTGTTACCAATGTAACATCTAACGCCACATTATTCCGCAGCAGAACACAGAACGCACGCCGTCCCTGTTACCAATGTAACATCTAACGCCACAGTATTCCCTTGTTGACACAAACCGCACGCCGTCCCTGTTACCACTGTAACATCTAACTCCACAGTATTCCCTTGTTGACACAAACCGCACGCCGTCCCTGTTACCACTGTAACATCTAACTCCACAGTATTCCCTTGTTGACACAGACCGCACGGCGTCCCTGTTACCAATGTAACATCTAACGCCACAGTATTCCCTTGTTGACACAGACCGCACGGCGTCCCTGTTACCAATGTAACGTCTAACGCCACGGTATTCCGCAGCAGAACACAGACCGCACGCCGTCCCTGTTACCAATGTAACGTCTAACGCCACGGTATTCCGCAGCAGAACACAGACCGCACGCCGTCCCTGACACCAATGTAAGATATAACGCCACAGTATTCCCTTGTTGACACAGACCGCACGCCGTCCCTGTTACCGATGTAACGTCTAACGCCACGGTATTCCACAGCAGAACACAGACCGCACGCCGTCCCTGTTACCAATGTAACATCTAACGCCACAGTATTCCCTTGTTGACACAGACCGCACGCCGTCCCTGTTACCAATGCAACGTTTAACTCCACAGTATTCCCTTGTTGACACAGACCACACGCCGTCCCTGTTACCAATGTAACATCTAACGCCCTTGTTGACACAGATCGCACGCCGTCCCTGTTACCAATGTAACATCTAACGCCCTTGTTGACACAGATCGCACGCCGTCCCTGTTACCAATGTAACGTCTAACGCCACAGTATTCCCTTGTTGACACAGACCACACGCCGTCCCTGTTGTCTCACTGATAGTGCAGCACTCTGCTGTCCGACACGGGGTACACGCTGTTGCGCCGGGTTGGCAGCAGAGCTATAACTGAATTCGGCCACTAACGTGGCGACCCGGCGGCGTCAGCCTGCCACTGAGCGTCCGATTAACGGCGGAATTAACGGTCGACGGGCCTGAATGCCGACGGGAAACCGGACCTGTCGACCGACGGCCGCTCGGCCAGAGCGCGCGCGGTATTCGATAAATTCCGCAGCCGAACCGGGCAGCTGAGCTAGCTGGGCTGAGCTAGCTGAGTCAGTTGACCATCTGAGCCAGTCGAGCCAACCGCAGCAGGCTGAGGCAGCCAGCTGAGCTAGCAGAGCGAGCCACACCAATAGAGCCAACCGAGCCAGCCGAGCTAGCCGAGCCAGTACGAGTAGATCCAGCCGAGTCAGCTGAGCCAGCTGAGTCAAATGAGCCAACTGAGTCAGCTGAGTCAGCTGAGCCAGCTGACCCGGCTAAGACAGCCGAGCCAGCTGGCTGAGCTATTCGAACCATCTGAGCCATCCGAGCCATCTGAGACATCCGACCCATCTGAGCCATCTGAGCCATCTGAGCCATCTGAGCCATCTGAGCCATCTGAACCATCTGAGCCATCTGAGCCATCTGAGCCATCTGAGCCATCTGAGCCATCTGAGCCATCCGAGCCATCTGAGCCATCTGAGCCATCTGAGCCATCTGAGCCATCCGACCCATCTGAGCCATCCGAGCCATCTGAGCCATCTGAGCCATCCGAGCTATCCGTGAGCCAGCCGGCCCAGCTGCGCCTGATCTGGACGTCCCCGAACCGGCCCGGAATAGCCTGCGGCTCTTCCGGCGAGCGGGGTGGACGACGTACGACGGACGGGGATTTACGCCGGGTGCGCCGTACCAAAGCGGTGTCGCAGCAGGATGCGGGGCACGCCAGTTACGTCGCAGGGCTGAGCCGTCACGGCCGCGCGCGGGGACCGGCGTCGGGACCGTTATGGCCTGGTGGCATGGCGCTTTACATTACCGTAATCGTGATGGAAGTGTACAGGTGGACGGAGAAAATGGGTGGATATCCGTGTAAAAATATCGCATTCATGCGTCATATTGCAAACCCCACGATCACTTAATCCGCGCCCCGCTGGGGTCTCCAACCGAACGCGCCCCACTGTAGTTTTTACTTGTTTATTTTTTATCTTGAATATTTTTTAACACTGTTTTGAGAGACATTATAATAATCAGAATTTCTAATCTAACTCTCATATTGCCAAAAAGGATGTTTTAGTAAATTAAACACAAGATCGGAAGCTTTCGGCTTGCGCCTTCATCAGCCATTCAATTCATTCAAGGTTAGGTTAGGTTGAATGGCTGATGAAGGCGCAAGCCGAAAGCTTCCGATCTTGTGTTTAATTTACTAAAACATCCTTTTTGGCAATATGAGAGTTAGGTTAGAAATTCTGATTGTTTATTTTTTGGTAAATTTACCCCCTCGTATCTTCCGAACCAATGACCAGCGAGACGCGCAAGGTGGCGATACAAGATCTCAATGAGATGAATCTAACACATACCCTAAAAATAATACAAAAATACAAATAAGGGCACATGTCAGGTCACGGTCAGGTTAAAGGTCAAAATCGAGTTGTTTGAGTTGATGGCCATACATTCCATTAAAAGCCTTAGATTACGACTATTATCGCACAAAAAGCTCTTAAAGATATAATACATCTACAACATTACCGTCAGGTCATAAAAGGTCACTATTGGCAAGATGTCTACGAAAGTCATGCGACACATGTTTTATGGGTTATTTTACCCGTATAATTCGATAGAAGTAACCATGTTCACCACCTGACCCCATTGAATTACACTTATGTGAAGTTAAGGTCAAGGTCAGGTCATATAAGGTCAAAATTTGAAATTGATTAATCTAAACAAAAAGGCATGCTTCTAGACCAGTTTTGCCTCAGAAATACTGAATACAGCAGTGGCATTGATTTGTATTTACCTGTTCGCTAAAAGAAAAGAAAAACGCAACTTCAAACAATGACGTCATGAGTTAGGTACTCATACTTAGGGAGCCATAAGTTAGTCAAAAATAAAGATATTGCTGTGAAATTTGGTTTGGGTATCGTCTATACATGGTTCTCCAATATCTATTCTGTTTTTTTATATCTTTGAAAATGTTGATTTTGTGAACATTTTCCGAAATAACAGTTTTTGATTTTTTTTGTGTGGTCAAAACGAGAGAAAAAATCGTAAATCCGAGATAGCCATGTTGAAGAGAATGTAATGTTCCTAGCTCGAAGTTTTTTATTTGCACTTTGCATCCAAACTCGATGTTCTATAATTTGTCAAACATTTATCGTTTTTCCACCAAAAATGGCCTGCCATGACGTCATTAAAACGTCATTTTCTAAAAAGTTTTTGTGTCTTGTAAATTTGCCTTTTACAGACAGGTGTAGAATTGATTGAGGAGGAAAGAACTGCAAATATAGTGTCGATACTTCTCTCCGTTTTTAGTAATTCAAGATATTCGTGAGGGGGGGGGGTAAAATTTACCCCCCCCCCCTCCCCAGCGGGGTGCGGGTTAAACATTGGGATGACGCAATGGTTTCTCTTGGTAGAAATATAAGCATTAACACATATTCTTCAACCAACGCCTAAAAATGAGCCGCCCGCGCTGACAGACACGTATCGAAGTGACCAAACCAACCGAAACATTCATATGCATTCTGGAATTAATATTATTTCATCTATTACGCAATAACAAAAAGCTTCGTCGGGAATGATAGAGCTAGGAAGCTAGTATACGGTACTGGCGATACGAGAGGAAAAATGCGTTTCGGCTTTTAAAGCTCGTAACATTCGGCAGCTCGGAGATAGTTGGCGACACGTTCATCATGCATCGTATCGTAGCAGGTATCGTGAAGGGAGATAAGGGCGGTATATGTCAGAGTTGTAACTCCAGAGTTGTAACTGTCAGAGTTGCAACTCCAGAGCAGCTGCCTGTTTCACACTGATGGTGGGTTCGCAAAAGAGAGCCTCTTGGGACTAAAGCCTGAATCCTGCCATTTCCCTAAAATTCGTATTGAAGCCAGAGATACGATTTCGGTTGAACCCAGTGCCTCGGATAACATGTTAACGGGGGGGGGGCAATTCCCCCCCCCCCCCCAGTGGAACCAATTTGCCCCCCCCCGTGAAACTGAGTTAATTCGACACGAGCGGGCACTAGGATACTATATATGATGCATCACTAGCCTTTACAACAACAACAAAAATCCCTCAGTCCCCGACGATTTTACTGTACTGCATGACCTCGGATAGCATGTTAATGGGGGGGGGGGGGATGCGCCCCCGCAGTGACTGCAGTCTCCCTCCCCAGTGACCAAATTGTGCCCCCCTAGTGGGAGCAAAATTCATAGGTAACATACGATTGTATACGGTCTGTAAAGTAGATAAAAGCGTCACTGAAGCATGCTTTTAACTTAAAACCAATACAACACTGTCTACAGCTACCTAGCGTAGCTTTGAGATCTTGAGGACGGATACCCGCCCCTCGTCGCGTCGGTTCGAAATTGGCGTGGAACACAGATGTCGATTTATATACGTTTGGGGTGTCCCTCGGCCTCAATATGTTGAGCCTGGTCCCATAAGATGCTTTTGACGCCTTCAATGTTTTCTGGCCAATGGCGGATCCAAGGGGGCAAAAGGCCAAAGCCCCCAAACCGCCTGAAATCAGCAAAAAAATGACGTATTTTCTCATTAAAAAAGCCAAGAAACCTTTACGAATGAAAGTTTAGTAAAGGGATATTGCCACCTTGCGGGCCAATAGTCTTTGCGGACTATTATTTTATTTTGAATGTTGATAACTCAACATCACCATTCCGTCAGCGAACTTTAAAATTAAAAAGCGTATGCAGTTAATTATATTTTCAACAACCTTAGCCTCTTTCATAATAAAACAGCAAGAATTGCTATGACTCGACTTTGGGACCGTAGGAGATGACCTATACCTTATAACACAGACAGACTTTTCAAGGTGAAGTCTCGGCGAATTCGTAAGCTTCGGCTTTGGGCGGGCGCCAATTCCACAGCCAAACTGGATGAGAGCGGCCATAATGAATCTAGTACTGAGCACAGCTGGGACCAACGTTTTGGAGTCAGAAATAAATACAAAATGCTTTGCTGATACACTGTTTTAGGTGCTGCAGGAGCAAGTTTGAGCTTGAACATGCATGATTATTGATCCCACCATTCATTTAAGTTGTTTTTTTAGAAATACTCCGGAGGTGGCAATATCCCTTTAAATCATCCATTCATCCATAAAGAAGCAAACTCCGATGAGTTTGTTTTGTTGTTTCATACTTGTTGTGGATTTCGCCGCCAAAACAACTGTTTTTGCCGTTCTGGGTTCTCCCTTGTGCCTGGCCTTAGATCAGGCATTTGACACATATACCTACCATGGTATCAGCCACGGTGATCTGTGGAAAACTAAGCTTCTGATGAATTCGTTGGTTCTAGGAACATAGACTACCCAAAACCACCTTCATCACATCACACGACGAAAACGGGGGAATATCGGTGAAGCAATATTTCTCTCCTTCGTGAAGTTTTAGCTGTTTCTCTCCTCCGCTGATGTAACTACCGCCTCTGCCTCCGCTGTAACCGCCGCCTCCGCCGCTGTAGTCACCACCTCCTCCGCTGTATCCACCGCCTCCTCCGCTGTAACCACTGCCTCCGCCTCCGCCATAACCGCCGCCTCCTCCGCTGTAACCACCGATGCTTCCTCCACTGTAACCGCCACCTCCGCTGCTGTAACCACCGCCTCCGCTGTAACCACCGCCTCCTCCGCTGTAACTACCGATGTTTCCTCCGCTGTAACCACCGATGCTTCCTCCACTGTAACCACCGCTTCCGCTGCTGTAACCGCTGCCTCCGCTGGAACCACCGCTTCCGCTAATGTAACCATCGTCTCCGCCTTCGCTGTAACCACCGCCTCCGTCTCTACCGCTGTAACCATCGCCTCCACCTCCGCTGCTATAACCATTGCCTCCGCTGCTGTAACCACCTATTCCGCCTCTGCCGCCGCTGTAACCACCGCCTCCTCCGCCTCCGCTGTAACCACTGCCTCCTCCGCCTCCGGAGGAGGCAGTGGTTCACAAACTCGTCTGACTGTTCTTTTGCAAACAAGGTCGTGTCGTGCCGAGCCGAGGGTGAGGCGTTTTAGGGGGAGGTTGGGTTGCGACGCCCCTATTTTTTCTCTCGAGGATTGGCGGCGTGCAGCACCACCGTTTCTGGCACAGCTGTTTCGGCATGAATTGCGCACCTTAAAGGGAAATAATGACCTTTTTCCACTAAAATGGAGTTAGCACTTGAAATCGCCAGACGAGATCAAAATATATTGTAAATTCATCACATTTTGCATGAAAACTTTCCTACCGAAAGATATTTCAAGTTAAAGTTGATAAGCGTTCCACACTTTAAACGACCGGTACTTGCACTATTTCTGACCTTTTGTCAAGTACTTTTGGTCAAGTACTCAAGTACTCATCAAACTGCGGGCTTTTCCCGTATTGTTTTTTTACGCAATGGAGTGGAAAATATATTGTGCGTTCTGCTTGTTGTGATTATATGCCCGGCGATCTTCTAAAACCAACAGCGATTTAAAAAAGTGGCAATAAAATCGGAAGCTCATCGATGCACATCAACGCGGCATAGTTAGTGCTTGCGACCCTCAATTTTTGCAATTCGATTCATTTGTTTTCAACATTAGGAGTTGTGTATAGTTTGTCTGTGGCTGTATATAACACTATGCTTTATTTTATCATAAAAAATAATAATTTTTCCCAAAAAAACTAACGAACAATAACACAAAACTGGCAATTAAATCAGAAGCTCATCGATGCACATCGACGGCGACCTATTTAGCGTCGGCGATTTGTTTACAAAGTCATTGTCATGCTTCTCGGCGCACTTAACCATCTCGGCGCACTTGGCGAGTTGTTCCTGATTAGTATACCCAAGTCCCGTAGCAGGCTTTGTTAATGACGTCACTGGTGCCATTCTTGTGTAGCATTGCAAAATATATCTGATTTCGAGTTGAAAGCTAATTAAAGACTTATTCAAATTATTGTTTTTAAGTTTGAATTTTCTTGTTTATCATTATTAAAGGTATTTTATCACTGTATTTCATAGTAGTTGACACTTCAGAAACTTGTGACGTAATAATATTGTATCCAATATGCATTTCCCTCACCTTTTGCTATTGTGGCGCAGTGCCGAGTGCTTTGCGAATACTAGCTTGCCTGGGGTTCAATTCATTCCGCTCTTATTTTATTCGAGTTGGTATAGTTTGCATGTTGTTGTTATTCATGACTTATACTGATAGTCAGTCATGCATCACGGATGCTTCACGGATTGCTTCACGGATCAGAGCGCTGCTCGAACGCACGCTAGTAGCGCTTTCGTTCTCCATGGCAACCAGGCGTGAGCCTGGTTGGAGAACGAAAGCGCTACTAGCGGGTGTCCGAGCAGCGCTCAGTTTGATCGGAAATGTCACAGAGCCTCCACAAATGCCGCACTCGATGTTAACAATGGTAGGGAAGGACGAATTTGTCAATGACCTTCATGAAGTACACAAGGTACTTGTTTTGTATTTTTTCCAAACTTACAACTTTGAATTTGGGAATAATTTTATTTAATTCTTAAATTTAAATAAAATAATTTTAAAAACATAACGGTAGCCTAAGAAATTGATGCTAACAAAATCAAAAGGTCATTATTTCCCTTTAAGTAAACATTTTGACTAGGGTCATCTCAGGTGAGGTCACCAGGTCACGTCAAGTGGGGCCCCACCTCCAAAGAAGTTTGTGGTCGAGTCACAGCTACAGGGTTTGGCAGAGCGATGTGGAAATTTCGACATGAATTTAGACGAGCTATCTAACGGTATTTGTGGATTTCGCCTAATCCCCATTGTAACCAAGTTCCGGGGTGGGGGCGTCAAATTCCTCCCCTAGTACGACTAAGCTAGCGCGTTAGGTCGCGGGTTAAGAACTGCTTTTAAAACAAATTCTCCCTTGTATAAGCTGCTTAGATTTTCCTTCAGGAAATGTTTTAATGTTCGACCGATTTAGTTGTATTGGTAAAGCTCTGACGCCGGTGGACCCCTTCGCTCCGCTCCTGTTTGGTTCCCAAATCGTAAAAAAAAATCGGCATCACAGGTGTGGACCTTCGATGATGGTCGTGTTTAAATTTATCATTTGTATTTAGCTTCATTATTGTTTTATTCTACCATTTTAGTTCGGTTTTACACTTCAGTTTGCCATTATCACACTTAAAATGTATCAATACTTATTAATAGGTACGCTTAATAAGGTACGTAGGAAAGCGGGGGGGGGGGGGCACGGCCATAGCCCCCCTCCTTTACACTAGATAAGATGCGATTTTGATGACGACCCGACCCTCCCCCCCCCCCCCTCCCCCGGTCAACAGCATTTGGCTGAGGAGCGAAATATGATTCTACCACTGACGTGCCCCCCCCCCCCCCCGATAAAAATCCTGGCTACGTGCCTGCGCTTAATCATATGCCTTAGCAGCATGTTTTTTCGAATTGCCCCCCAGTGAGAATTCCTTAGCCGAGGCCCTGGTTGAACCGTACTGGTGGACGGGGGGGGGGGGGGGGAGGAGGACGTAGTTACAGGCACCAGCGGGCAAAGTCTAGCAGCTAGGCTGCATACATTACAAACCGACGACAGTGGCGTTTTTATATGTGTTAGGCAATGTTTGCCTCTGCAGTGGTGCCAAAAGACCTGCTACGTGAGTTTGGTTGGCGATCGCCTCATCACGATGGGAGCTGAGTTTGAGTGAGCGCCCCATTCGCCTGACTTGAATCCGCCAGACTTCTTCCTGTGGGGGTACGCGAAGTCCGTGGTGTACCAGGGAAACCCGAAAACCATAGCGGACCTGAAGAGGCAGTGGAAAAATTCATGAAGCAGATCTCACAAGAGATGTGCGCGTCAGTGCTCAAGAGCTTCGCGGTCCGGGTGAAGGAGTGCATCCGGAGGGAGGGGGGTCACATCGAGCACGTGCTGCACGGTACCCAGTGAAAGTAGAGGGTAGAGCATGTGAGGAGCAAAACTTCAATGATGTACCATCGTACCTACGAAATATAGTGTCGCTAGTGTCATTTTGTCGTTTTTTACGCGTATTTGAAATGAGGAACCTAATTATGGGATTACCTGTATACCGAATGTGTATCTCTCGTACATATATGTACGAACTGTGCGCAGTATTTACTGATTAGCAAACGGCCGCATCTACGACTCATCCTAATGAGATACATCCTAATGAGATACATCCTAATGAGATACATCCTAATGAGATACATCGCCTTTTAGCTTGAGATGATGTGGAAATGTTCTTATATAATGCATGCAGTTTACAATATTGAAGTGGTACAATTCAATTACAAACGACACGGGAAAACTGACACATAGGTGGACGAGGTGGACATAGGTGGACGAGGTGGACATAGGTGGACGAGGTGGACATAGGTGGACGAGGTGGACATAGGTGGACGAGGTGGACATATGTGGACGAGGTGGACATAGGTGGACGAGGTGGACATAGGTGGACGAGGTGGACATAGGTGGACGAGGTGGACATAGGTGGACGAGGTGGACATAGGTGGACGAGGTGGACATAGGTGGACGAGGTGGACATAGGTGGACATAGGTGGACGAGGTGGACATATGTGGACGAGGTGGACATAGGTGGACGAGGTGGACATAGGTGGACGAGGTGGACATAGGTGGACGAGGTGGACATAGGTGGACGAGGTGGACATAGGTGGACGAGGTGGACATAGGTGGACGAGGTGGACATAGGTGGACGAGGTGGACATAGGTGGACGAGGTGGACATAGGTGGACATAGGTGGACGAGGTGGACATATGTGGACGAGGTGGACATAGGTGGACGAGGTGGACATAGGTGGACGAGGTGGACATAGGTGGACGAGGTGGACATAGGTGGACGAGGTGGACATAGGTGGACGAGGTGGACATAGGTGGACGCGTTTCGTTATTAGAGACTTCATCAGCATCTTTGGTTAGGAGACGAAATTACACACACACACACACACACACACACACACACACACACACACACACACACACACACACACACACACACACACACACACACGCACGCACGCACGCACGCACGCACGCACGCACGCACGCACGCACGCACGCACGCACGCACGCACGCACGCACGCACGCACGCACGCACGCACGCACGCACGCACGCACGCACGCACGCACGCACACACACACACACCAAGCGCCAAGGCCATAGGTACCCACACACACATAACAAGCTATACATCACAGCTTTTACATCACCTTTTGGGTATTTAAGCTTCATGAAAGATGACATGATATGCTGAATTACCTCATCGAGATATTCTCTGCTACATATGCGAATAGCTTTTAAAAAAACCTAAAACAACACCTCGTTTTACCCTATCGCTGTGTCTAGATAAGAAATGCACACAATCTTCTCTGTTTTTAGGTTTTCGGTATACTTTGAATTTTACCTGATCTTCTGTTCGCACAATTTCTGCGTCAGGGAATGGAATGGCGCCTTGTTTTTCTTGTTCTATATTTAACTGGATTTGGGGATCTACTAAGTTAAGTTCGTGAAGCCTTTCTTCCAAATCCATTGTTTGTGGAAAAACAAGGCGCTATTCCTTTCCTTGACACATCAATTGTGCGAACAGGAGCAGAGGCGGTCGCAGGAGAGGGCATCCGGTTCTTGCCCCCCAAAGGCCGATGAGGGGGGTCAACATATATTTTGACCCCTCCCCAAAGTCACTTGGGGCCCAGGTGGGCCCGAAGGGCCCGCCTTAGCTCCAGGTCAGAATGGACCCACTAGAGGTCAGAGAGGAGGCCAACTGGATGCCAGAATGGCCCCTTGAGGCTAAAGCGAGTCCTCTCGAGGCCAAAGTAGGCCCTCTGGAGGTCGGATATGGTCCTCTGGAGGCAAAATGGGTCCCCTGTAGGCCGGAGTGGGCTCTCTGGAGGTCAGAGGGACTCGATGGTATCCCGAGGGCTCACTGAAGGCCACAGGGTCCATATGAGGGCCAAAGGGGCCCTCTGAAGGCCAAAAGGGCCTTCTGAAAGCCAGATTGGGCTCTCTGCAGGTCAGAATAGGCCCTCTGGAGTTCAGAGTGGGCCCTCTGGAAGCCAGAGGGGCCCAATGGAGGCCCGAATTGACTATCTAGAGGCAGAAGCGGGCTCTCTAAAGGACAGAGTGGGTCCTCTGGAGGTCAGAGTTGGCGCTCTGGAGGCAAAAGTGGGCCCTCTGGAAGCCAGGGTGGACCCTTTGGAGGACAGATTGGGCCTTTTGGAAGCCAAAGGCACTCTGGAGACCAGAATTGGCTCTCTGGAGGATGCAGTGGACCCTCTAGAGGTGGAGGCAGCAGTGGGCCCTCTGGAGGTAGAGGCCGGATTGGGCCCTCTGGAGGTCAGAGTAGGCGCTCTGGATGCCACATTCAGGGGCCCTCTGGAAGCTGGAGGGGCCTTCTAGAGACTACCATCAGCATGGGCCCTCTGCAAGCGAGAGTGGCCGTCGTGAAGCCAGAGGGGCCCTCTGGACTCCTGGAGGTCAGAAGTGGCCTTATGGAGGCAGGAGTAAACCCTCTGGAGGTGGAAGCTGGATAGCGTCCTCTGAAGGCCAGAGTGGGCCGGCTGACGGTCAGAGTGGGCCCCCAGGAAGCCAGAGGAGGTCCACTAGTATCCAGAGGGGCCCTCTGGAGCCAGACTGGGCCCTCCGGAGGTTAGAGTGGACCTTCTGGAGGTCACAGTCACAGCGGGCCCTAGATGGAGGCCAGATGGGCCCTATGTATGTCGGAGTGGACCCTCTAGAGGCAAGAGTGGGCCTCCTGAGGTCAGTGTGAGCTCCCTGGAGGCCACATGGGGCCCTCTGGAAGCCAGAGGTGGAACTGTGGAGGTCAGAGTGGGCCCTCTGGAGGTCAGAGCGGGACCTATGGAGGTCAGATGGGCCCAATGTAGTTCAGAGTGGGCTCTCTGAAAAAAATACACTATCAAACCAGCAAAAGGCCCTGCCGCCGCTTGACGACCCTTGCAGGCCGACCGAGGGCCCTTTTAAACCTAGAAAGGGACTCACAGACCGTCATAAGGCTCTTAGACGCCTGATAACGACCCATCAGGTATAGCAACACCATCTCAGACTGAGCAAGGACCCTTTCAGGTCAACCAACGGTCCTTTTAAAGACGTTGAGAGCCCAATCGAAGCCACTTCGGTCATTTTTTGGCATTGAGGTCACCGGAGGTCATCAAAGGTGAAATTTCCAAACTTTAGGACTTCGCTCCAGAAACTCCAAATATATGATAGCTAGGAAGAAACAATTTTTTTTTAGCTCATGTTAACTCTCGCCCTACTCTCCTAAAACGACCCCCCTGAAGTTTGTCTTGCATAACTTTTTACACATGCGGCGAGTCTTGCTGAAATTTTCATCAGCTGAGTTGACAACAATTATACGTATTCTGGAAACAAATTCATTGAAATTGGTTAAAAAATTAGGGAGATAATGATGTTTTGAGGACGTCATGTTGGTGGAAAAACGATACATGTTCGAAAAATCGTAAAAAACAGAGTTTGCAAGGCAATTGCAAACGCAGTCAAGAAAACATATAAAATGTCATTCTCTTCAAAATCAAAATCTTGGATTTCAAAAATTTTGGTTTTTAATCCCTAAAATGAACATTTTTTTAAAATCACCACAAAATAAATTTTTCGAAGATGTTAAAAACCGGAATATATGTGAGAGAACTGAGTATAATATCTCCATTTTTGACTGAGTGATTGCTCCCTAAGTGTAAGAAACTCACGTCATTTAAAAAAAAACTTTTTGAACTTTTTTTTTACCAGATACGAAACAATAATTACCTTTTCTGTATTACTGAGACACAACTGGTCTAGGAACATGCCTTTTTAGTTACATTTACCAATTTTTAATTTTGAGGTTTTCTGACTGATCAAAATCACTGTTCTGGACATGGTCGATCGAGGTCATTCACTTGACCTGGAAGGTCACACGTTGACCCGAAACCTAAAAATTGCAAACCATTAGATTCCAAACATGACAGGAAACATGTTGGTGCTTACCCCGTTGCTCTATGTTGTTTGGTTTGGAAGTTAACAGGGGACGGGTCTTTTTAGGACCCCCCTTAGGGCGAAGGTGAAAAAGCTCCCGTAGGACGAGGGTTAACAGTTTAGGCTTCAGAGGTCACCAAATGTCATGCTGGCATTTTCTTCCAAGAAGTTTTTCGTGCACATCGTTCTACCTAATGAAGATAGGGGAACAATGTCAACGCCATCGTGTTTGTCTCGCCGAGGCACTTCGAACCGAACCATGATGACCGGATTGGGTCAAGTTCATAATTTGAAATCAGGTCAAGGTCATTTCCGAACCCAGTAGGTAATGTTGCATATGGGGAGACGCATATCAGCGAAACAAACACAATAATGCGAGTTGCACGTCTCTATATTCTTTATATAAAGAGTCATTGGCAACAAAATGCTAGTGACCTCAGATGTCCTCAGCTGACCTTGCATAGATGCATAGGTCACTGAGCAACAGTTGCACTTGGGTCAAGAGTGAGCTAAAATAACATGATTCTGCAAGAATTGGCCTGACCTAGGTATTGCATATCCTCTGAATAGGAAACATTTGTATATTTTCCCATTGACTTGTAATTGGTAGGTCACGAAATTGACCTGCCTTCACTGATATCACAATATCCGAGTGAAACGAATTGTTGATACCTATGCTCTGATTACCTTCTGTGAGTTTGAAATCGTTCGATCAACCCCCATGACTTTGGCACGACCGCAACTATTTTTGGAGGTAAGATCACTCGACGTGACCTGGTGACCTGACCTGAGATGCCCGAAGTAAAACAATGCACAATATATGGATAATTTATGCCCGAAGACCTATGCCAATTTTGGTGGCGCTGTACGCCGCCGTTTTTCCGCTATTCCCGAAAACCCTCAGGGAGAGTCAAAATGACCCACCACACCAGGGCGAAGATTAATCGGTGGCAGCGTTTTGGCTTAGAAGAAAGCCTTGCATCGTGACCTCACGGAAATGCCGGTGGCGATAACTCAGTAACTGTTCCATCAAGGGAGCTGAAACTTGCCACAACGTGATTCAGCGCCTCATATACCCACATAGGCGTATGAACAAGGGGGGGGGGGCATGGTCCCCTCACTTTTAGTTTTTTTTTTCTCTCTCTAAAACATTGTCTTTTGGTCGGTGATTTTGTTTTATGGCAAAAGGTTCGCCAAGGCTAGAAGAGCCCGAATCTGCAAATACATTTTGCATAGGGGGGGGGGGGGGGGGGGGGGGGGGGGGGGGGAAGGGGGGGGGGGGGGGTTCTCTTTATACGAGATCAAAGTTTCACTTCCCCCCACACACACACTTTTCGTGACGTTCCCATCACAACAGATTTTCATCGAAACCTGAAATGCAGTGTTTTTTATTGATCTGATCTGTCTAGGAATACCCAATGCCTGGCAATACCCTCTCAGACCGTCTGAATGCCGCTTTCAGACCGGCATAAACCATAAGGTTTATAAGCCCTATACAGTTTAAAAACCAAGTCTCAGGTGTAAAATACCCTTTCAAATCAGCGTTGAGAGTAGGGGCCCTCGCACCGACCGAGGGCCCTTTCAGACCAACTGTGGGTCCCTCGCCAAGTCCCCCCCCCCCCCCAAAGGCCAGGGCTGCGACCGCCCCTGAACAGGAGATTAGATCAAATTCAAAGTATACCGAAAACCTGCAAACAGAGAAGATTATGTACATTTCTTCTCCGGACACAGCGATAGGGTAAAACGTTTAGTTTTATGGTTATTTCTTAGAGCTCTCCGCATATGTAGCAGAGAATATATCGATGAGGAAATTCAGCATATCACATCATCTTTATGAAGCTGAAATACCTGAAAGGGATACTTCTAAATCTAATCTAAAAAAGAAAGCTGTCAGTATTCGGAACAAATCAAAGATAGCGAAGACCCAAAAGAAGGATGTTCGATATACAGGTGGTATGTCCATTGTGCATACCAAACTCCAAACCCGCCGAAACAATCGCGAATCACCTCGAAACGACGGGTATTAAAGTAGCACTAACGTCTGGCAGAAAACTAGGCGAGATGCTAGCCCAAAAGAAAACGTCTGAGCATAACAACAGAGTCCGTTTACAAAGTGCCATGTGGGGCGTGTAATTAATCATAGATAGGTGAAACTGGTAGGGTAGGGGAATGAAGAAGAGACTTAAAGGGATTATACGTTTTGTTCTCTCTCAGAATAATTGAGTTTCATAGTCAAACTTACTTATGAAGGTGGTAGAAGTCACACGGTAGTCACATTTTATGGAAATTACCTCTTCTGCACGTAAGGACATTTCATAGTGCGCGGTGATGCCACCGCGTACTTTCTGCAGTACTGGCTGAGGCAGAGCCAGTCATCTCTTTTATGTTAATGAAAACACCTCACTTATGGCATATTTCCGGTTACAATAAGCAATATATGAAGAAGAAAGAAATATTCCCAACGACAGCAGCAGTTACCTAGTTTTTCCCATAAAATTCGTTATTTTTCATGAATTTTCATGCAACAACAAAAATAATACGCCGCCACCAAATTCTCAACGCTAAACGCCGCAAGCAAGACAAAAACACCACAAAACCCGAACGAACAGTATGTAGTAATAAAGAGTCCCGTAAGAATTGAATTGAATGATCTTTTTGTGATCCAGTGTAGGACTTGCAGATCATTCAAAGCTATACAATTGATGAAAAACGAAAAACGCATGGCATTACTTGCCCGACTTGGAGCGTCTTTAATTTAGTAACTCATCAGAGGTCTAAAAAAGTGCCAACTTGACTACCCAGGTGGGGGACAAATAAGCCTGATCAACAGCACTCCAGGGGACAAAGATCACGCTTCGATAGAAATATTTTCCTGCATTCAGTCCAGGTTGGAAGGATATCCGCCGTACTTGCCTGCGAGTGTGATCGATCGGTCGGTTTGCGAGTATGCAGTGAAAATGGAAAATAAATGAAAAACTTCATCTTCGGGCATAAGTGATGTCACATGAAGTGCTATGGTGCTACTATTAAGTAAAGGGATATTGGTGCTACCATACCAACTTGGTGCTACCATATTATTAGTGACGCAGGTGTCCCAAACGTCACCAATTTGAGTGTCCCACGGGGACACTTTGGGACACTTTTTTTTTTTTGGGGGGGGGGGGTCATTTGCGTAGGTAAACGAACGATTTATTTACAAATAATTTTTAAAAGGTTTGTTTGACGCATGATTTTGCTATTTGCGCAAGGCCTGGGAAATAATAATGATTTCTCATTTTTAATTTGCCGGTATTTCCTGTATATAATTCGTGGTCAGATAGTATTTTATGATATAGAAATGAAATACAACTAAAGTGGATATCATAGTCTCATATCAGTGTCATAATGTTATTAAACCTTGCCTCTTAGTATGTACACGACTCTGAATATTGGAGGTTTCAGTTTCATCTCTATTCAGCCATTGCAGCGATTGACTGCGCACTCCTGTGTGCGGCGAATTTGGGCTAGCACTATTGTAACAGGTTTTCGCTTCTGCAAGGTCCTGCACGATTTCTTGCAGCATTGCAACATTTTTTGAAATTTTGAGAACTCTTTTTCTGGTTAATTTTGGGCCGCTGAATGGAATGACATACATTTTGAAGCTCTCTGGCTTAATCTGCAACAATTAGAACTGCTTGCAACAATTGCCAACAATTTGCGACATTATTAAAATTTTGCTCACGGGGTTTTCTTGAGATCAGGAATCGAAATATGCCATTTTCAGAATATTATATCCCCGTGTTTTCGAGATATTACAAAATTTTGTGGTTGCAAATGCAGAATCGAACTAGATCCGTACATACATTTTTATTTTGGAGGCAGGTCAATCATCGGCGAGCGCATAGGTCGCTGCACGGTTACGGTGGGGGTGGTGAAATTTAGCGGGTTAATCGGGAATTGGTCGGGTGGAATAAGGTCTGGTTTTCCTTGTTCGGGAGCCGACACTAATGGCCTCTGGCTCCTTACATAATTTCGCCAACGGTTTGCCTCCCAAACTATCACACCGTGAGTTCTGTGATCGGTTCCATGCCTGTTCTGCATACCCAGTGCAACGCTGCGCTGAGGACCAACTCCCACTGGAACTAACGCATTCATACATCCTTTCACTCAGACTCTCCCCAGACATTCACTCAATCATCAATCTCTTTCATGCTTTGCAGTAAACTGTCAGGTTGGTCTTCCTGACTCCTCCCTCTTTTCCTATCCCCACCAGTGGTGCGTAGTGTTACACAGGGAACGCACCAGGGTAACAGCTGGTTCATTGAGCGAATTTCGTCTCCGATGTACTCAGCTCTTCGCTATGGATAACTTTCCACTCTAACTATTAAATCCACCAAATGCAAATATGAATAACCCCACACATGCTTTTCTTTCTGGGTCCATTCCTACCGCACACTGCTGCTGGGATCCACAACTTACTGCGGTTTCCGTGGTGCTCCAATCGCCAATCCACGCTACCTCAGCACCCTGACTCCTCCTACGGCATTTATCTGAGGCGGATGGCCATTCCGGCCCGCACACGTCGCCACCTCAGCACCCTGACTCCTACGGCATTTATCTGAGGCGGATGGCCATTCCGGCCCGCACATGTCGCCACCTCAGCACCCTGACTCCTCCTACGGTATTTATCTGAGGCGGATGCCCATTCCGGCCCGCACACGTCACCACCTCAGCACCCTGACTCCTCCTACGGCATTTATCTGAGGCGGATGGCCATTCCGGCCCGCACACGTCGCCACCTCAGCACCCGGACTCCTCCTACGGCATGTATCTGAGGCGGATGGCCATTCCGGCCCGCACACGTCGCCACCTCATTGGTCCTTCTGACCATCCAGCGTAGCTGCAGCTGCCGTAGGGCGCCTGCAGCCGCTGTAACTGGCCGCAGCGGCCCCGGTGGACGCCTGCGGCGGCCTTTTCCCGGCGCCCGCTGACGTGGTTTAGGTCAGATCCTGCGTAGAGGCTTCTGCCGAACGCCGTACGTGACGCGGCCCGCTAGCCGGCGCTCACGTGTAATGATGTCGCTGGGTCGTGAAAACAGCGTCGTTTCATGGGCCGGGTGTGCCCCTAACAACGACACCCCGCCGGTGTCCGGCTTTTGACGAGGGTGTTTGTCGTCTGCATGGGTGGCCTCAGCCGGCGTCTGCGCTGTCAGAAGGTTCTGGTGTCCCCACGGCCACCGTTCTTTCCATGTTCAATTTTGAAATATATAGCTTTTGCAAAGTTTCTCTTCTTTTACTTATATTTGTACACTGCTTTGCTTGTTTTGGGTGTAATTTTAAAATGTGTCTGGCTACACTATCAGCTGGAGTTGTTGCAGCAGTTGGCCGCCAGGGACCGCTAGTGAGCCAGGGTGTGATGACGTCGCAAGCAAATGGTACCAGTTAAATATTTAACGCTAAATATTTATTTATTTATAAATAAATAAATAAGTAAATATTTAGCGGTACCATTTGCTTGCGACGTCATCACACCCTGGCTCACTAGCGGTCCCTGGCTGCCAACTGCTGCAACAACTCCAGCTGATAGTGCTAGCCCGAATTTGGTTTGGAGTGTGCGGGTTGTTCATGATAGTCTGGTTTTGTTAGTGGTATATTTAACTTGCCGTGAAGGCGCCTGATGTCCCAACATCCAGGGGAACAAGCGAAGATAACAACGCCACTGACACAATGGCTAGAAGAAGCACCTACAGTGGTAAGTGTACGATTGAGGTAACGGTTGAGAAGGACTGGGAGGGGCAGCCACCGTGCCCGACGCTCCGGCTTTTCCGTATATTTTAGTGGTTTTAAAGCACCGACAATCCTGTGCGCAGTGTATATACTAGGCAAGTGGACGCAGTGGATACGGCGCTATTATTTGTATTTCATCTGGACTCGCTGTTTGAGTGTGCGGAATGTTTTCTTCTGGCTATCAAGCCTACGCGAAAATGGATCACACCTGGACGTCCGTTTTTCTACCTCTTCTGGAAGACCTGGAACCTCTATCGCCAGCTGTTCACCGTCGAGACCGACGGTAGATATCTACCGTCGGTCCCGATGAGTGGCCGGCCCGGCCCGCGCCGGACCGTTAGGGGACGCGCCCATGGCCAAACCGACCATAAATCTCCGGCCAGAAGCAACACCCTCAGCCAGAGGCGCAATCAGGAACCGGCGAGGGAGGAGAGCTGGTCGTTGGGTCCAGCTGCGATGGGCTCATGCCATCCGAGGGCGTCAGCTGGTCAGTCCTCGCAACCTGATCACCCCAACTGGGCCTGGAGCTGTCTGCGCTCGTGATGAGCGCGCAGACGAAGTCCAGTCAGGCGGACTGGGGTTGGCGGTCACCGGCGACACCGACGGCCGTCAGCGAGGCACCGGAGAGGCGATCCCCGTTCGTGTAGGGTGCCGACTGCCAAACTTGCACGACAGGGATGGGATGGGGCCCGGCCGGTCGCCCATGACCCCGCCACCCGCTGCCTGGTGCGGCCGCCGCGGCTAACATGTTTACTTCCCGTTTCTGGTGTTGACTACACTTTCTGAAAAGACCATTAATTTGCAGGTATACAATCAAAATGGTAGGGGGCATCCAGATCCATTTTTAGACCTCTGCTCCTTCTACAATCGTCATCCAGATGGCAAAGAGCGCAAGAATGGTCACGTATGCCAAGGTGGTTTACATCAAGGCGATATGTTTACATAGCAATTTCACACAATTTCACAACTTCAGGCTAACCTTCATGTAAAGGTAAGTTTATCTCAATTTATTTATATTTATATGTGGGTGGCCGTTCGGGAGAAGTGTCCTGGGGCGGAATTGGCCTCCATCTTGGATTTTTCTCTTCACGGTCACGTGACCTTTTTATGGTGAACGTGCCTGTGAGTGCGATCGCTCGGTCGGTTTGCGAGTATGCAGTGCAAATGGAAAATAAATGAAAAACTTCAAAAACAAGGGGGTACAGCCCCCCCCCCCTTAGCGTTTCGCCCCTAATTGGGCTAGAGCTTTGATTAAAAAAACGAGCGTGTTGCTTGTCACGAGAGGAAGCCATTGCTACCCGATTTTAAGGTCCTATGTCATTATCTGACCTCTGAGGTCATGTCATTGGCCCAAAACTCAACCAAATTGTAAATGCGTATAAATTGAATTTAATCGAGCTAGAATCGCGAATGAGCACATAATTATGTTAAATGGGTGCCAAATTTGAAATCAACGTCACAAAATGTCCTAGAAACTGCCAAATTCCAAAAAGGTCATGTCAGGTCATGTCAGGTCAGTTGAGGTCAGTGACCTAGGTTGACCTGTCGGGGTACATGACCCCAGTGGAACATATAATTATGTAAAATGGATCCCATATTTGAAATCAGCGTCACAAAATGTCCTAGAAACTGCCAGAAGCCAAAAAAGTAATATGAGATCATCGGAGGTCAGTGACCTCGGTTGGCCTCTGAAAGGGTCAATCGAGGTCACAACCTCAATGGAAACCACAACTGTCACCTGGAAACACCTGTGCATATGCTCCTGAACAACAAACACTATGAAACTGCACAAGTTACAAGGATCAATACTACGGGACGCCAGTTGCGCCAAACATGACCTTGAAAAACAGGTCAAAAGTCACGGGTCATGTGACCTAAAACTTACAAATTTTTAGAATATGTGTCAAATTATTCACAAGTAGAGTACTGGAAGTTTCATGGCAATCGGTTTATATTTACGTGAGTTATTCCCGAAAAACCGAGGGGGGTGCATCACCCACCACCCCTGCACTGACGAGGGTTAAAGGTCATACAAGTGCAAAAGAGTGCATTTCCTTTCAGGACGGAAACCCGTATAATCCCTTTAAATCGCGAGTCACTGGGGGGGGGGGGGGGGTAGCCCCCCCCCCCTTAGGAATATTACGAATATCTCAATAACTAATGCAGATATCGACGCCAAACTTTCAGTACCTTTCCGGGCATCATTTTTACACATTTTGAGAAACAAATGAAAAATTTCGTAAGAATGTTTTCGAGATATAGGGAATTTAGTGACGTCACTAAACACGATGTTGACACCAAAATCGGCTAAACTTTGCCAGGCCGTACAAATGCCGCATTTGAAGCAAAATGCAATACCAAAAACCGCTAAAATGTAGAAAATTGCAAGGCCTACAAACCAGATATCTCGAAAGTTCGAAAATTTTGGTTTCTGACCACAAAAATTTCCTCTTTTTTTGTTGAAAAAATGCTCACCAAATCAAATTTTTCAAAGATATTGAAAAAACCGGAATATATGTCAGATAACGACATATGGGCAACTACCATACCAAATTTAAAAATGATATAATATTTTTTGACTCATAGCATATAAAGTATGGGTAAATCATGACGTCATATTTTTTAATTACGTTTTTTGGCTTTTATTGACCGGATACAGACAAATAAATGCCAGCACTGTTTTTTATAGATAAAACTGATATAGAAACATGCTTTTTTCATTTCGATTTATAAATTTCAAATTTTGACCTTCAGTGACCTGAACTTGACCTGAAATTGACACTAACTTCACGTAAATGAAGTGAGGTGGTAAAATGACTACCACTATCGAATTCTAGGCGTAAAAGCATCCATAAAACATGTGCTGCATTACTTTCGTAGATATTTTGTGTGTAGTGACCTTTTGTGACCTGACCTTGACTTTGAACTTTTCCAAAAATCTCACTTTAGCTCATGTGGGATATGTATCATACCTTTGACAGCACTTTGGGTGATTATAGGCGCAATTAAAAGCCATGGATGGCAAGTATTGTCCATAAACTCAAATACCTCGATTTTGACGTTTGACTTGACCGTGACCTGACATGTGACCTTAATTTGATTTGGTAAAGTTTGCGTTAGGTTTATCTCATTGAGCGCTTTCGAATGCCGCCTTGCGCATCCCGCTGCGATAATTGGCTCTGAATATACCAGGGGGGGGGGGGGGGGGCTAAAAAAGCCCCCCAGTGAGTCGTGTTACAGAATATACCCCAGTGACAGCCGGGTTAAAGAACACAAAAAGAGACCTGCGAAACAATATGACATATAGTGTCATATTAGTTTTCTGAGTGTGGTCCATACTCAGAAAACTAATCACCTACCAAATTGGGATGGATTTTGGCTTCCTGTAAGACTAAAGGGCATAGAAAAGCGACCGAAGCAGCATATATTGCAACGAACGACACGATTCATATTAGGGTCGGGTTTATAAATTGGTCAAAATCAGCGGCAGTATTCAGTATCAAGGACATCAAAGGGTTGAATAAATAAGCACATTATCAAAGTTTGATTATTATTTGCGTTGGAGCTTAATTGTGGCATTATTTGTGACATGTTATTGTATTAGGTTGTATTAACAACAAACTACATGAATTTAAAGCAAGAAAAATAGTCTAGGGCGCAGGCCAGGGGGGGGGGGGGGACAATGGGGTAATTGCCCCCCCCCCCCCCCCCTACGGGTCACAGGGGGCTCCGCCGAGATTGGCCCAGATACCATTTGCATTAGCTAAATGGCTTTCAAAAAGTCACAGAGGAGCCCTCAAACCAGGCAAGGGTCACTCTGGTGCATGTTGATGGCCCTCAGAGACACTGAAGGGCTTTCGAAGCCGGCCCAGGGGGCTTCTTGGGCATGTCCAGGGGCCCATTAAGCCCACCGAGGGGCCCAAAAACTGTCCAGGGGCCTCTCGAGCATGTCCAGGGGCCCCATTGAGCCCACTTAATGGCGCAAAAACATGCCCAGGGACCGTTCGAGCATGCCCTGGGGCCCATTGAGCCCCACTCAGGGGCCCAAAAACCTGTCCAGGGGCCTCTAGAGCATGCCCACTTGTCCAGGGGCCAATTGAGCCCACCCACGGCCCAATAAACTTGCCCAGTGGCCTCTCGAGCATGTCCAGGGGCCCATTGAGTATGCACAGGGGTCTCTCGAGCCTGGCCAGGGGCCGATTATAATCTGTTTTGGGGCCTCTTGAACCTGCCCAGAGGCCCATTATAGTTTTCCCAGAGGCCCATCGAGTCTGTTCAGGAGGCCTCTCGAACCTGCCCAGGGGCCATTAGAGCCTGCCCAGAGGCCTCTCGAGCTTGCCCAGGGGCCCATTGAGTCTGTTCAGGGGCCTCTTGAGCCTGCCTAGGGGCCATTTGTCTGTTCAGGGGCCTCTCGAGCTTTCCCAATGGTTCATTGATCCTGTTCAGGGACCCTCTCGAACCTGACCAGGGTCTATTCGAGCCTGCTTAGGGGCCTCTCGGCTTGCCAAGGGGCCGTTAAGGTCTGTTCAGGACCCTCTCAAGCTTATCCAGAGGGCCATTGAGTCTGTGAACAGGGCCCTCGAGCCTGCCCAGGGGTTGCTAGCCGTCGCATGGAGCGCCTGCTATAGCTGGAGCGTCTGCTAGCCGTGGTCGGCGCGGTCGAGCGGTAATGTGCTGTACTCTGACCCACCTGGTGCAATGTTTTCTTCTAGTCTCTAATGACTAAACGTGTCCACCTATGTATTAACTTTCTCCTTGTATGTCATAACTGTTTGGATATTCATACACTAATTACAAACGTTAAACCTGTAGCTCCCAACATACGTCAGTTGTGCGACATAATCAATAAGACATCAGGATTGTGTCACCCTAAAAACAATGTAAGCTTAACAAACGATGCTAATCAACGATTCCGGATAATTATGACGAAAATTATTATCATGACGATATATAAATATACAAAATGAAAAATGTAAATGCAAACGGAAAGGCTTCTCCAACAGTACGCCATAAGCTCGACCACTAACAATAAGAGCTTCGAGTATGTTGGAATGCCCGGCCTTTTTCTCTTGTGCTATTATCCAAAATCGGAGAGGCTAAAAGCAGTGCTACGCGTTAGCGTTGCACGCTTTCAGCGCCGAAGATCTCTCTAGAGAGAGGTCCCTCGGGAAAAAGTTGGGCTGGCCTGTTTGTCCCTGCGCGCGCGCGCGCGCGCGTGTGTGTGTGTGTATGTGTGTGTGTATGTGTATGTGTGTGTGTGTGTGTGTGTGTGTGTGTGTGTGTGTGTGTGTGTGTGTGTGTGTGTGTGTGTGTGTGTGTGTGTGTGTGTGTGTGTGCGTGTGCGTGTGCGTGTGCGTGTGCGTGTGCGTGTGCGTGTGCGTGTGCGTGTGCGTGTGCGTGTGCGTGTGCGTGTGCGTGTGCGGGTGCGTTTGCGTGTGCGTGTGCGTGTGCGGGGTGGCGGGTGCGAGTGCGGGTGCGGGTGTGGGTGTGGGTGTGGGTGTGGGTGTGGGTGTGGGTGTGGGTGTGGGTGTGGGTGTGGGTGTGGGTGTGGGTGGGGGTGTGGGTGTGGGTGTGGGTTTCCCCCCAAAAAAAAATCGCTTCTGGAGCCCAAACGGCTGGACCGATTTTGACGCAAGTGGCACCATTCGATGCGCCGAGTCGGCGGACATAAGTTGGTGCCAGTCGCAGATCAATCGGTGGCACATGGCACGTGGCACGAGCCAAAAAGTGGACGCCTGCAAAATGAAATGCCGGGCTCCACAGATCAGACGGTTGGTGACACCGACTCGATACTTTCAGATCACGCGTGAGGTACAGCGCCCGGCTATCCACCGGGCGCTGGTCGTCGCTGGTGGTCGCGCTGGGGTCGCCGA